>CM053775.1:48563235-48578387 GCA_028658325.1 Potorous gilbertii
TCCTTGAATACTTATTTTGCCCTCTGGTTCTAGAATATCAGGGTAATTTTCTTTGATAACTTCATGAAGGATGGTATTTAGGCTCTTTTTTTGATCATGGCTTTCAAGTAGTCCCATACCTTTTAAATTGTCTCTCCTGAATCTATTTTTCAGGTCAGTTGTTTTTCCAGTGAGATATTTCACATTCTCTTTCATTTTTTCATTCTATTGGTTTTGTTTTGTGATTTCTTGGTTTCTTAGCGTGTCGGCCTCCATCTGTTCCATTTTAATTTTGAGAGAACTATTTTTTTCAGTGAGCTTTTGAACCTCTTTTTCCACATGGCTAATTCTGCTTTTGAAAGCATTTTACTCCTCATTGGCTTTTTGAACCTCCATTGCCCGTTGAATTAGCCTATTTTTCAAGGTGTTATTTACTTCACCCTTTTTTTGGGTCTCCTTTATCAAGACAGTTTTCTGTTTTTCATGCTTTTCTTGCATCTCACTCATTTCTCTTCCCAGTTTTTCCTGCACCTCTCTAACTTGATTTTCAAAGTCTTTTTTGAGCTCTTCCAAGGCCTGAGCCCAATGGATATCTATTTCCGATGTTTGGGATACAGAAGTAGCTTCTACTTGTTCCACTCGAATTTTTATCAAATTATTTTCTTCAGTTAACTTTTTTATCTCTTTTTTCCGTCTGTCCAATTGTTCCTTTCAAAGAGTTATTTTCGTCACTTATGTTTTGTATTTCATTTTCCATTTGTCCAATTTTCCTTTCAAATTCTTATGTGGTTCCTTTTTTTCATATGTTTCAGTCATTAGTCATTTCTCGTCTATTTCTCTAATTTGGCATTTAAAATCCTTCCCAAGCTCTTACAAGAAGGCCCTTTGTGCTTCAGACCAGTTCTTAGTCCCTTCTGATGTTTCATATAGGAGTACAATATCAATGCTTATTTCTTTGGCATTTGTGTTTTGGTCTTTTTCCCCAATGAAATATTCTATAGTCTTTTCTTTCCTGCTTTGCTTCAAACTCATGATAATCACTCTTTTCCTGGCATTTAAATTGGATCTCTGAGTCTGGGGTGCAGAAACCTGTGTCCCACAGTTATTGTGCTTAAAATTTGAGGCTTTGTGTATTGTGATCTTTCATTGTTTCTAATAGAAGCTAAAATGCTGCAGCTTACCTGATTCTAAACTGGCTGGTATGACAAAGTAGAGGCCAGATGAAGTCTTTCTGAGTTTCCCTGGAGCTAACCTGGAGACTGCTGCATGAAGTGTGGTTCATTTGTGATCTACATGCAAAAGGCCCCTCTCCTGAGCTATAGTATTGACAAAGTTCAGCAGTTGGTGAATCCTGTCTGTACTACTATCTTCTCAGTTCTCCTGGGTGTATTGAGGCACACCTGGGTTCCTGTTGTTTGCGATTACGGGCTCCACCCCCTTGGGACTCACGATCTCCTCCCACTTCGTTGTTATGGGGCTGTCTGGGACAGCTCTGGGTCTTGCGCTGTTCCCTTTCAGCCACAGCAAGAGGGACCCCCTTTGTGTTTTTTCTGCCCTCACAAAACAAGAGATTGTTTACCCCTTCCAATGATCCCACTGTTCTAGGGCTTTTTCTAGGGAAATATTCTTTGGGTTTTTCCTCTCTCTGCTTCAGTTCCACTTCACTCCAGTCCTGGCCTGATATATGGAAGAATCTGCAGTTCTACTTCTGCCTCAGACCACACAGGGCTTCCTTCTCTCCTTTGCTATAGTGGAGTCTGTGTGGGTACACTCAGTGTGCTGTGCACTGCTCTAGCATTGTGAAATAGACTCCTCCTGCAGACTTTCCAGGGTTTCCTGTGCCAGAAATCTGTAGCAATCTGTTTCCTAGTGAATTATTGCATTCTCAACTTTTTTATATTCTATTTTTAGAGGGATCTGTAGGAGTTTGCTAAGAATATAAGGGACTACTTGGTCGCACTCCACCATCCTGGCTCTAAGAAAGTCTCCAAAGTTAGAAAAATGATCTTTCCATGTAGGAATGTAAAAAGCTCAATTTTAGTAAGTACCTTTTGATTTTTGTTTTCTGTTTATCTTTATATGTTTCTCTGGATTCTTGTGTTTGAAAGTCAAATTTTTCTATTCAGATCTGATCTTTTCAACAAGAATGCATGGACTTCCTCTATCTCATTGAAATACCATTTTTCTCCTGAAATATTGTATTCAGTTTTCCTGTGTAACTGATTCTTGATTGTAATTCTAAGTCTTTTGACTTCTGAAATATCCTGACTCAAGTCCTGCAATTCCTTTATATAAAAGGGGTTAGATCTTGTGTTTTCCATATTTTAATTTACACAATACTTGAAGTGTTTCTTTCTGGCAGTTTACAATATTTTCTCATTCACCTCGTAGCACTGAAACTTGGTTACAATATGCGAAGTAGATTTAGTTTTGAGATTTCTCTCAAGAGGTGATCAGTGGATCCTTTCAACATTTATTTTATCTTCTGGTTCTAATATATCATGGAAGTTCTTCTTGATAATTTCTTTAAATATTATGTATAACCTTTTTTTTTTTGATCAAGACTTTCAGTTAATCCCATAATCCTAAAGTTGTCTCTCTTGGATCCATTTTCCAGTTCAGTTTTTTTCCCAAGGTGATATTTCACATAGTCTGCCATTTTTTTTATTCCATTGGCTTCTTTCATAATTTCTTGATTTTTCATAGATTCCTAAGCTTCTATCTGCTCCATTCTAATCTTTAAGGAACTATTTTCTTCAGTGAGCTGTACGACCTCCTTGTCTATCAGACCGATTCTTATTTTTAGAACACTCTTCTCCCAATTGAATTTTTCAATCTCTTTTGCCATCTGGTTACTCTATTCTTAAGGTGTTATTGTCTTCACCACTTTTTGCGTGTCCTTTAGCAAGTAATTAAATCACTTTTCATGATTTTCTTACATCACTCTCATTTTTCTTCGCAATTTTTCCTCTCCTTACTTTACTTGATTCTGGAAATCCTTTTTGAGTTCCTCTATTTCATGATGTCAATTCCTACTTTTCTTGGAGGCTGTGGATGTAGAACCTTTGCCCTTGTTTTCTTCTGATTGTATACCTTGTTTCTCCTTATCACGAAAGTTAGATTCTACACTCTGATTCTTTTTTTCATGTACATTTATTTATTTAAATTTTCAACATTCATTTCCACAAAATTTTGGGTTCCAAATTTTATCCCCATTTCCCCCCCACCCTAAAATGCTGAGCATTTTAATTGCCCTTACCACCAATCTGCCCTCACTTCTAACATCCCTCCCTTCCCGTATCCCCATCGTCTCTTCTGTCCTGTAGGGCAAGATAAATTTTTGTACACCATTACCTGTATTTCTTATTTCCCTGTTACAAGAGCAATACTCAACAGTTTTTCCAAAAACTTTGAGTTACAACTTTTCTTCAAGCCTCCCTCCCCACCCATTCCCTTAGGGAAGGCAAGCCATATAAGACAGATCATATCTGTGTAGTTTTGCAAATGAGTTCCATAAAAGTAATGATGGTACCCTCCATCCTATCTTGCTCCCCTTTTGGGAGCACTTTTAACCACAAATTCTAATTTCACATTCCGAGGCTAAATTGATGTTACAAATCCAGTTCCAAGTTCACACTCCAATATCAAATTAAAATTAAAATAGAAACTCCAATTCCAAATTCCTCTTCCATAGTCTAATGCGATATTCCAATTCTTAATTCCAGTTTCACATTTCCCTTCCACATTCCAATTCCATATTCTAAATCGAAATTCCACTTCCGAATTCCAGTTCTAAATTCCAGTTCCAAATAACAAGTCTAAATTGCACTTCCATGTTCCATTTCCAAATTGGAATTCTGAGTCCTTATTCCAAATTCTATTTCCAGAATCCTATTCCACATTTCACATTTCAGGTGCATACTAAAATTCCAATTGCAAAATCCAATTATATCCCATTAATCTAGTTTTTACCTTGGAATCCCAATTGAGAATTCATATTTCGAATTCGAATTGTAAAGTCAAATTTCAATGCCGAATGAAACCTGAATTTCCCTCCTAAATTTCTTTTTCCAACTCTAATTCCTAATGCCAATTGCAAATCACTGTATCAAACTGTAACACCAAAATCTAGGTCCCTATTCCAAATTTCATAGACAAATAAAAAAATTTTAATTCGAAATTTTAATCCCAAATCTTTAGCCTGAAATCTAATTTCCAATTACGAGGCTAAATTGGTGGTCCAATTCCAGTTTCAGGCTCACAATTAAATATCAAATTAAATTCATATTCCAATTATAAATCCATCTTTACAGGCTAATTTGAAATTCCAATTCTTAATTCCACTTCCAAATTCCAGTTCCAAATGCGAATTTCAAACTCTAAATCTAAATTTCAGTTCTAAATTCCAATTGCAAATTTCATTTCCACATTCCAATTCTAAATTTTACTTCCAAGTTCCAGTTTCACATACGAACACCGATTTATTATTCGAAATTCTGTTTCAAAAATCTAATTTCAAATTTCACATTTCAATTCTGTAGTAATATTCCTACTCCGCTTCTATCTTTTACTCCAAATTCTACTTTAAAATTCCACTTATGAATTCATGTTTCAATTTCCAAACTTAAACCCAAATTTCACTAGGGCCTGAAAAGTGAAATTCCATTCCCAAATTACTTTTTCAAACCCTAATACCAAATTCCAATCTCGAGCAGCTGTATCAAACTGGAATATCACAACTTTGCTTCCTATCCTAAATTTCACATTAAAAGTATATTCTAGGGGGGCAAAACCAAGATGGCGGAGTAGAAAGACTCACACATGCTAGCTCCGATCCCACAGCCCATGGATTTCCTCTAAAAAGAACTCCCAACAAATTCTGGAAGCCATGCAGCAACACAATTAAGGAGATTTCCGTTCCAGAGAGCCCTGAAAATCCGACCCTTAAAGTCCATTGCGCACCATATGGGAGCTGAGCCCTGCCCTGCCCTGGTCACGCAGCACTGAGGAGAGCGAGAAGATCCGAGGAGGCTTCAGGGACGGAATCTCCAGCGGCCACGAAGGTCCCTCTACCCACAGACTCACAGGTCAGTGAATGAGACGTCTGGACAGGCTGAGAGTGGAGCAGGGTGTATAAATGACTCAGGCCCCCTCGGGAGGCAGCAGCACAGGCAGTAGGGAGCCAGAGGCTCCCAGAGCAGGTAGAAGCTTGGCAGCAGCTTCATTACAGAAGGTCTCTGCATAAACCCCTTGAGGGAACTGACTCTGGGAGGCGGCCCTGCCCAGACCTGAGAAGCTGATTTAATCTTACCCTGAATAGTAGCCAGCCAGGCACCAAAAGCCCTATGCTGGGGAGCTACATTTGAATCTCAGACGCCAAGCACTACCTAGGCAGATTTAGGCGGGGGTGGAGAGGAATCTCAGAAGTCAAGTAGCTGGCTCAGAAAATGCCCAGAAAAAGGGGAAAAAAAGATGATAGATGGTTATATTCTTGGTGAACAACTGATTGCAACATTCCTCTCTGACGAGGAAGAAAACCGCTTACCATCAAGTAAAGACATAAGAGCCAAGGCATCTGTATCCCAAACACTTGAAATATATATCCAATGGGCTCAGGCCTCCAAAGAGCTCAAAAAGGAGTTTGAAATATCAAGTTAGACAGGTGGAAGAAAAACTGGGAAGAGAAATGAGAGAGATGCAAGGAAAGCATGAAAAATGGGTCAAGACCTTAATAAAGGAGACCCAAAAAATCCTGAAGAAAAAAACACCTTGAAAAATAGGCTAACTCAATCGGCAAAAGAGGTTCACAAAACCAATGAGGAGAAGAATGCTTTCAAAAGCAGAACTAGTCAAATGGAAAAAGAGGTGCAAAGTTCACTGAAGAAAATCGTTCTCTCAAAATTAGAATGGAACAGATGGAGGCGAATAACTTTCTGAGAAACCAAGATATCGCAAAACAAAATCAAAAGAATGAAAAAAGGGAAGGGAATGTGAAATATCTCATTGGAAAAATAACTGACCTGGAAAATAGATCCAGGAGACAAAATTTAAAAATTATGGGACTACCTGAAAGCCATGATCAAGAAAAAGAGCCTAGATATCCTTCTTCATGAAATTAGCAAGGAAAACTACCTTGACATTCTAGAACCAGAGGGCAAAATAAGTATTAAAGGAATCCAGCAATCACTGCCGGAAAGAGATCCAAAAAGGTAAACTCTGAGGAACATTGTGGCCAAATTCCAGAGATCACAGGTCAAGGAGACAATATTGCAAGCAGCTAGAAAGAAACGATTCCAGCATTATGGAAATACAATCAGGTTAACACAATATGTAGCGGTTTCTACATTAAGGGATCAAAGGTTGTGGAAAAGGATGTTCCAGAAGTCAAAGGAACTAGGTCTGAAACCAAGAATCACCTACCCAGCAAAACTCAGTCTAATCTTTCAGGGGAAAATATGGTATTTCAATGAAATTAAGGACATTCAATCATTCTTGATGAAAAGACCAGAGCTGAAAAGAAAATTTGACTTTCAAACACAAGAATGAGAAGAAGCATGAAAAAGCATACAGCAACTCTTTGTCATAAGGGACTTACCAAAGTTGAACTGTTTCCATTCCTAAATGGAATGACAATATTTCTAACTCCTGAAATTTTTCAATATCTGAGTAGTTGTTGGGACTAAGCACACACACACAAACACACACACATGCACACACACATGTACATGCATGTGCGCACACATATATAGATACATGCATACACACACAGAGACAGAGAGCACAGAGTGAATTAAATAGGATGGGATCATATCTTAAAAGAAATCACGGTAAACGGTGGGAGAGAAATGGAGTGGGAGGAGAGAGGGTGAAATGAAACGGGGTAAATTATCTCTTATAGAAGAGGCAAGCAGGAGACTTCTTAGTGGAGGGAAAAATAAGAGAGCTGAGGAAAAAAAAACATGAAGTTTACTCTCATCACATTCGATTAAAGGAAGGAATAAAATGCAAACTCATTTTGATATGGAAACCTATCTTACAATACAGAAAAGTGGGGGAGAAGGAGATAAACAGGGTGGGGGGGATGGAAAAGAGGGCAATGGGAGGAGGGAGCAATTTTAAGTCAACAATCTGGGAGGGACAGGATGAAAAGAGAGAATAGCAACAATGGGGGGCAGGATAGGATGGAGGGAAATATAGTTAGTCCTACACAACACGACTACCACGGAAGTCACTTCCAAAACTACACAGCTATAGCCTATATTGAATTGCTTGCCTTTCCAAAGGGAATGGGTGGGGAGGGTGGTATGGAGAGAAGTTGGAACTCAAAGTTTTAGGAACAATTGTTGAGTATTGTTCTTGATACTAGGAAATAAGTAATACAGGTAATGGGGAAAAGAAAGTTTTCTGGCTCTACAGGACAAAAGAGAAGATGGGGACAAGAGAAGGGAGGGATGAAAGAAGAGAGGTCAGGTTGGTGATAGGGGAAATTAGAATGCTCAGTGTACTGGTGTGAGGGAGGGGAAAAATGGGGAGAAAATTTTGGAACCCAAAATTTTGTGAAAATGAATGTAAAAAGTTAAATAAATTTATATTAAAAAAAGTTTAACATTCTATTTCCAAATTAAATCCTAAAATTTTACCCCAAATTTTAATCTCAAATTCCTACTCAAACTTCCAATTGCAAATCCAGTTCCAAGCCCACACTTCAATACCAAACTGAACTTGAAATTCCGACTCCAAATTCCTCTTCGACTGTCTAAATCGAAATTCTAATTTTTAATTCACTTTGCAAATTTCAGTTCCACATTCCAATTCCATTTTATGCTTCTAAATTCCTCTTCCAAATTCCATTTCCAAATTAAAGTTCCAAAATCCAATACTAAATTCCACTTTCAAAGTTCCGGTTATAATTTCGGGTTCCAAATTAAATTTTAAATTCCACTTTCAAGTTTCAGTTCTAAATTCCAATTCGAAATTAAAATTCCACATTCCAGTTCTAAATTTCAATTCCAAATTCGATGTCCAAATTTCAATTATGATTTCTTATTCCAAATTCTATTTAAAAAATCCTATTTCACATTTCATATTTCAATTGTGTACTAAAATTTAGAATTCAAATTCCAGTTATATCTTATTAATCCAAATTCTACCTTGAATGTCCTGTTGAGACTTCATGTTTCAAATTCCAAGTGTAAATTCAAATTTCAAATAACAAATATAAACTGAAGTTTCCCTTCCTAATTCCTTTCTCAAACTCTTATTCCAAATTCTATTTTAAAACTATTATAGGCAAAATTATGACCAAAATTTTGTTTCTTATTCCAAACTACACATTAAAAATAATTTTAAGATACTAATTCCAAATTTAAACCTAAAAATTATTCACAAATTCTAATATCAAATATTTTCTCAAAATTCATACTGCAAACCTACTTCACAACCACAGACTTCAATACCAAATTAATATTCACATTCCACTTTCAAATTCCTACTTCATAGTCTATTTCAAAATTATAATTTGGAATTGCTTTTTTTTCACATTTCCATAATGCTTTATTCACATGACATAACCAGGCGAAGTAGTTTTAATATACCTACCCCATTTTATACATGAGAAAATTATGACTTAAAGGTAAAAGAATTATTGTCAATGCCTGGATCTGAACCCAGGTCTTCTCATTTCTTTCTTTCTTTCTTTTTTATAAATTTATTTATTTAACTTTTTACATTCATTTTCACAAGATTTTGGGTTCCAAAATTTTCTCCCCATTTGTCCCCTCCCCCCTCCCCAATACACTGACCATTCTAATTACCCATATCACCGATCTGCCCTCTCTTCTTTCATCCCTCCCTTCCCTTACCCCATCTTCTCTTTTGTCCTGTAGGGCCAGATGACTTTCTAATCTCCTTTACCTGTATTTCTTATTTCCTAGTAGCGGGAACAATATTCAACAGTTTTTACTAAAACTTTGAGTTCCAACATCTCCCCATCCCTCCTTCCCCAGTCATTCCCTTTAGGACTTCAGGCAATTCAACATAGGCCATATCTGTGCAATTTTGGAAGTGACTTGCACAATATTCGTGTTATGTAAGACTAACTATATTTCCGTCCATCTTATCCTGTCCCCAGTTGTTGCTATTCTCTCTTTTAATCCTCCCCAAGAGTGTTGACTTCGAATTCTCCCTCCTCCCATGGCCCTCCTTTCCACCATCCCCCCCCACCCTGCTTATCTCCTTCTCCCCCACTTTTCTGTATTGTAAGATAGGTTTTCATACCAAAATGAGTGTGATGAGAGTAAACTTTATGTTTTTTTTCTCAGCTCTCCTCTTTTCCCCTCCACTAAGAAGACTCCTACCTGCCTCTTCTATGAGAGACAAATTATCCCATTCCATTTCACCCTCTCTTCTCCCACTATATTTCTTTCTCACCGTTTACCTTGATTTCTTTTAAGATATTGTCCTATCCTACTCAATTCACTCTGAGCTCTCTGTTTCTGTGTGTGCGTGCATGTGCGTTTGTGTGTGCGTGCACACCTGTACATGTGTGTGTGTATGTGTGTGTGTGTAATCCCACCAACTACGCAGATACTCAAAAATTTCAGGAATTACAAATATTGTCTTTCCGTATAGGAATGTAAACGGTTCAACTTTGGTAAGTCCCTTGTGACTTCTCCTTGCTGTTTACTTTTTCATGCTTCTTCTAGTTCTTGTGTCTGAAAGTCAAATTTTCTTTTCAGCTCTGGTCGTTTCATCAAGAATGCTTGAAAGTCCTAAGTTTCATTGAAAGACCATATTTTCCCCTGAAGTATTATACTCAGTTTTGCTGGGTAGGTGATTCTTGGTTTTAGTCCTAGTTCCTTTGATTTCTGGAATATTCTATTCCATGCCCTTTGATCCCTTAAAGTAGAAGCTGCTAGATCTTGTGTTATCCTGATTGTATTTCCACAGTACTGGAATTGTTTCTTTCTAACAGCTTGCAATATTTTTCCCTTGACCTGGGAACTCTGGAATTTGGCCACAAGGTTCCTAGGAATTTTTCTTTTTGAATCTCTTTCAGGCAGTGATTGCTGGATTCCTTGAATACTTATTTTGCCCACTGGTTCTAGAATATTAGGGCTGTTTTCCTTGATAATTTCATGAACGATGGTGTCTAGGCTCTTTTTTTGATCATGGTTTTCAGATAGTCCCATAATTTTTAAATTCTCTCTCTTGGATCTATTTTCCAGGTCAGTTGTTTTTCCAATGAGATATTTCCACATTCTCTTCCATGTTTTCATTCTTTTGGTTTTGTTTTGTGATTTTTTGGTTTCTCAGAAAGTGATTAGCCTCCTTCTGTTCCATTCTAATTTTGAGAGAACTATTTTCTTCAGTGCGCTTTTGCACCTCTTTTTCCACTTGGCTCATTCTGCTTTTGAAAGCATTCTTCTCCTCATTGGCTTTTTGAACCTCTTTTGCCAATTGAGTTAGCCTATTTTTCAAGGTGTTATTTTCTTCAGCATTTTTTGGGTCTCCTTTTATATGGTATTGACCCGTTTTTCATGCTTTTCTTGCATCTCTCTCATTTCTTTTCCCAGTTTTTCCTCCAACTGTCTAACGATATTCAAAACACTTTTGGAGCACTTTCATGGCCTGAGCCCATGGGATACCTATTTCCGATCTTTGGGATACAGAGGCCTTGACTCCTATGTCTTTGCCTGATGGTAAGCACTTTACTTCTTTGTCAGATAGGAAGGTTGGAATCATTTATTTAAGAAAATAACCTTCTATGATCTTAGGTGTTTTCCCTTTTCTGGGCATTTTCCCTGCCAGTTACTTGACTTCTGAGAGTCCTCTCCACCCCCAGCTTAGGTTCACCCAGCTAGTGCTTGGGGTCTGAGAATCAAATGCTGCTCCCCAGCCTCAGGGCTTATGGCTGCAGGCCTGGCTGTTATTCAGGGTAAGATTAAATCAGGTTCTCAGGTTGGGGCAGGGCTGCCTCCCAGGCTCAGTTCCCTGAGGGGGTTATGCAGAGACCTTCCGTAATGGAGCTGCTGCTGAGCTCCTGCCTGCTCTGGGAGCCTCTGGGCGCCTGCTGCCTCCGCCACTTCCGCTGCCTCCCGAGGGGGCCTGAGTCCCAGAGACACCCTGCTCCCCTCTCAGCCAATCTCTCTCACTGACTTGTGAGTCTGTGGGTGGAGGGAGCTTCGTGCCCGCTGGAGATTTTGTCCCTGAAGCCTGCTCAGATCTGTTCACTCTGCTCAGTGCCACGTGGCCAGGCAGTGGAGGGAAGGGCTCCTTCCCTTCGGGGGAGCGATGGATCTTTGGGGTCGGTTTTTCATAGCTCTCTGGAACTGAAATCTCTTTCACTGTGTTGCTTCGTGGCTTCCACTGTTCCAGAATTTGTTGGGTGTTCTTTTTAGAGGAAATCCATGGGCTGTGGGTTTGGAGCTAGCATAGTTGAGTCTTTTTACCCCACCATCTTGGCTCCGCCCCCAATTTGTAATTCCAATTCCAAATGCTACTTCCACATTCCAGTTCCAAATTCCAACTCTAAATTCCATTTGCAAATTACACTTACAAATTCCAGTTCCAAATTCCAATTCTAAATTCCACTTACAAATTTCAGTTCCAAATTTCAATTCTTATTTCTTATTCCAAATCTTTATTTCAAAATCCTATTCCACATTTCACATTTCAATTGCATACTAAAATTCTGATGCCACATTTCAATTGTATCGCCTTAACACAAATTCTACCTTGAAATTCCAATTGTTAATTCATGTTTCAAATTCCAAATTCAAACTCAAATTTCCATACCAAATAAAAACTGAATTTCTGCTTCCTAATTCCTTTCTCAAAATCTAATTCCAAATTCCAACTTCAAACTGCTTCATTAAACTATAATACCAAAGCCTAGGTTCGTATTATAAACTTCACCCAAATATTATGTACTAATATTTTATTTCCAAATTTTTATCCTAAAATTGAACCCCAAAGTCTAATTTGAAATTCCTGCTCTAACTTCCTGTTGCAAATCTAGTTCCAACCTCCCACTCGAATACCAAATTAAAATTGATGCTCCAAATCCAAATTCCTCTTCCATAGTCTAATTTGAAATTCCAATTCTTAATTCCACTTATAAATTCCAGTTCTACATTGCAGTTCCAAATCCGAATTCCAAATTCTAATTCTAGATTCAACTTCCAAATTTACATTTCAAATTCCAGTTCTCAATTCCACTTCCCACGTTCCCATTCAAAATTTCAGTTCTAAATTTCACTACCAAATTCCATTTGCAAATTTCAGTTTTGATTTCTTATTCTAAATTTTTTTTCCAAAATGCTATTGTACATATCATATTTCAATTCCATACTAAAATACAGATCGAAAATTCCAATTATAGCTTATTAATCCAAATTCTATCGTCTTACTCCAACCCTAATTGTGCTCTATACCATCACTTGATTCTAACCCTATCAATAGCAGTTGATTCTAACTCTAAATGCTGCTCAACTCTTAATCTAACTCCAGATTTTGACTCTAAACTTCGATTGTACACTTAACCCTATATGACCTCGATTCTATCCAAATTCTGTTTCCAAAATTCTATTGAACATTTCACATTTCAATTCCATTCTAAAATTAGGATTCCTTATTCCAATTACGTCTTATTAATCCAAATTCTACGTTGTAATTCCAATTGTAAATTCATGTTAAAAATTCCAGTTGTAAACTGAAATTTCAATAAAAAATAAAAACTAAAATATCACTCCCAAATTCCTTTTCCAAACTCTAATAAAAAATTCAAATGTCAAACCACTATATCAAACTGTAACACCAAAATCTAGGTTTGTACTCCAAATTTCACATTACACTTAAATAGTAAAATTCTACTTCCAAATATTAATCCCAAAACTTTACCCCAAATTCTAATTTCAAGTTCCTACTCTAACTTTCCGTTGCAAATCCAATTCCAAGCTTACACTCCAATACCAAATTAAAACTGAAATTCCAATTCCAGATGCCTCTTCCACAATCTAAATTAAATTTCCAATTTTTAATTCCAATTCAAAATTGCAATTGTAAGCACAACTTCTAAGTTCCATTTGCAAATTCCAATTCCAAATTTCAATTCCACATTCAAATTCAAAATTTCATTTCCATAATTCAGTTCCAAATTCCAATTCTAAACTCCATTTCCGAGTACCAGTTCCAAATTCCAGCTCTAGATTCTCATTCCAAAATCTCCTTCCAAATGAGTTCCAAATTTCAATTCATCCTTCTTATTCCAATTTCTGTTTCCCAAATCTTACAACACATTTCACGTGAAATTTTAGTATTTTATTATGTTAAGATATTAGGTTTTATTTATTTATTTATTTTTATTTTTTATATAAATTTATTTACTTAACTTGTTACGTTTATTTTCACAAAATTTAGAGTTCAAAATATTCTCGCCATTTGTCCCCTCCCCCACCTACATACACCGAGCATTCGAAATTACACTATCACTAATCTGCCCTCTCTTCTATCATCCCTCCCTTCTCTTTTCCCCATCGTATCTTTTTTCCTGTGAGGCCAGATAACTTTCAATTCGCAATTACCTGTATTTCTTATTTCCTATTAACAAGAACAAATCTCGACAGTTGTTGCTAAAACGTTGAGTTCCCCCCTCTCCCCATTCCTCCCTCCTCACGCACTCCCTTTGGGAAGGCATGAAATTCAATATAGGCCATATCTGTGTAGTTTTGCGTACGACTTCCATAATAGTCGTTTTGTACAAGACTAACTATATTTCCCTCCTTTCTATCCTGCCCCTCATTTATTCTATTCTCTCTTTTGATCCTGTGCCTCCCCCAGTGCTGACTTCAAATTGCTCCCTCATTGTCCTGCCTTCCGTCATCTCCGCCACCATGCTTATCTCCTTCTTCCCCACTTTCCCATATTGTAAGATAGGTTTTCATACCAAAATGAGTGTGCATTTTATTCCTTCCTTTAGTCGAATGTGATGAGAGTAAACTTTATGTATTTTTTCCTCAGCTCTCTCTTTTCCCCTCCAGTAAAATTTCTCCTTCTTGCCTCTTCTATGATAGATAATTTATCCCATTCCATTTCACCCTCTCTCCTCCGACCCCATTTCTCTCTTACCGTTTACCTTGATTTCTTTAAGATATTTTGCTATCCTATTCAATTAACACTGTGCTCTCTGTCTCTGTGTGTGCATGTGTGGGTGTATGTGTGTGTGTGTGTGTGTGTGTGTGTGTGTGTGTGTGTATGTAATCCCACCAACTACCCACATACTGAAAATTTCAAGAGTTACAAATATTGTCTTTCCATGTAGGAATGTAAAGAATTCAAATTTGTTAAGTCCCTTATGACTTCGCTTTGCTGTTTCCTTTCACATGCTTCGTTTCATTCTTGTGTTTGAAAGTCAAATTTTCTTTTCAGCTGTGGTCTTTTCATCAAGAATGCGTGAAAGTCTTCCATTTCGTTGAAAGACCATTTTTCCCCCTGAAGCATTATACTCAGTTTTTATGGGTAGGTGATTCTTGGTTTTAGTCCTAGTTCCTTTGACTCCTGGAATATCCTATTCCACACCCTTCGATCCCTTAATGTAGAAACAGCTAGATCTCGTGTTATTCTGATTTTATTTCCAGAATACTAGAATTGTTTCTTTCTACCTGCTTACAATATTTTATCCTTGACCTGGGAACTCTGAAATTTGGCCACAATGTTCCTAGGAGTTTCTCTTTTTTGATCTTTTTCAGGCAGTGATTGGTGGATTCCTTCAATACTTATTTTGCCCTCCGGTTCTAGAATATCAGCGCAGTTTTCCTTGGTAATTTCAGGAAGGATGATGCCTAGGCTCTTTTTCTGATCATGGCTTTCAGGTAGTCCCATAAATTTTAAATGGTTTCTCTTGGATCTATTTTCCAGGTCAGTTGTTTTTCCAATGAGATATTTCACACTATCTTCCATTTTTTCATTCTTTTGATTTTGTTTTGTGATTTCTTGGTTTCTCAGAAAGTCATTGGACTCCATCAGTTCCGTTCTAATTTTGAGAGAACTGTTTTCTTCAGTGAGCTTTTGCACCTCTTTTTCCACTTGGCTAATTCTGCTTTTGAAAGCATTCTTCTCCTCATTGGCTTTGAACCTCTTTTGCCCATTGAGTTATCCTATTTTTCAAGGTGTTA
>CM053775.1:48578887-48595021 GCA_028658325.1 Potorous gilbertii
CATTTTCTTCTATCTTTTCATTCTTTAGATTTTGTTTGACTGACTCTTGCTGTCTCGTTGAGTCATTAGTTTCTACTTCCCCAATTGTAACCTTTATCAAATTGTTTTCTTCACTTAACTTTTGCATCTCCTTTTCCATCTGCCCAATTTTTCCTTTTAAGAAGGTATTTTCTCCAGTTATTTTTTGTACTTCCTTTTCCATTTGCCTTTTTAAGAAGTTATTGTCTCCAGTTAATTTTTGCACTTCCTTTTCCATTTGCTCAATTTTCCTTTTCAAAGAGATGTTCTCGTCAGTGAATTCTTTCTTAATAATTTTAAGATCATTGGACAGCTTATCTTCTATTTCCTTCTTCAGCTGTTCCAGGAGAACTGCTTGTGCTTGCAAGCAGTTCATAGTCCCTTCTGAAATTCCAGATGCAGGTGCAGTCTCAGCTCTGACCTCTTTTTTGTTTGTGTTTTGGTCCTTATCCCCATAGAAAGATTCTATGGCTCTTTCTGTCCTCTACTTTTTCTTGTTCATGATGTTGATTGAGTTTTGTGGCTTCTGGTTCTTTCAGTACAAAGCTAGAGAACGTTTTGCTGAGCTGATGTGTGAAAAAGCTAAAAGCAGGTTTTTGTTTGGTGTTTCCCCAATCAGCCCTCTGTTTAGCTAGTTAAGTGTGGGGGAGGAGAGGTCTGGTCACAGGAGATCTCCTCAGCTGAACTGAGACAAAGGCAAGCTCAGGGGCTGGTAATCCCAGCTGCCCTACTGTCTTTCTGATTACCCTGGTCAGCTGAGGCATGCCTAGATGCTAATGTGTTTTTCCACCCCTCCTGGGGCTGCTCTCCTGGCACTGCCTGGGTCCTAGTTCAAGTTTTCCCTGCCCTGGGTCTTTTTCCTTCTGGTTTGCCTCTGCCACAGTAGGAGGAATCCCCCTTAGCTATTTTCCTAGGCTCAGGTGTTATAAGACTATTGGCCTCCTTCTGCTGTTTCTTCTGATATGGGATTTTTCTGGGGAAATATTTTATGGTTCTTTCATGGTCATGAAGTGGGGAGGAGAGAACATTTACTGATCACTCCACCATCTTGACTCCCGGAAGTTCAAGTAGGTGACTTACCGAAGTTTGATCTTCAGGCTGAAGGTCTCAAGAGCTGCTGCGCTGATATCAGGAGCTCGGCGGCTCTCACTGACTCTGTTCGGCTTGTCTCCTGCCCTCGGTGCGCTCCTCTGGTTCCACCCGCCGCTCACGTTTCTCGGGTCCCTTCTGCTCCACTGCTCTGGCCGTTCCGCACTGTGCGCTGTGGGCTCACCCCGGCGGAACAGATCCTTCCCGTGGATCTTCCGGTCCAACCTCTTATCCTGGTTTAAAGAGGAGAAAACTAAGAACTTTTGTGGCTTTGTCTTTGGAATCAGAAAAAGGAATGTTCTTTGAAATTGAGCCCTCTTCTGTCCTGCATGTTATTGTCTTTCTGTACTTGAAGTCTGTGTCATATGCCTGTATTGTCCTCACCTTATATCTTCTATGGATTTTCGTTGCTCTGCAGTGGATGCACTTGGTATGATTCTCACATGTCATCACATAATGGACATTTTAGTGCAGTATTCAGTTTTCTTTTGTGTGGTTAATGAAAGTTCCATAACTTTTTCTGGTATAAATTTTCTCCTCACGCCACAGAAGGAAATTTTAAAGAACTTAACATTTGGAAGAATCATGTCCTTTAGAGTCAGAAGATGGAGAAATGAATTCTTGATTCGAAGCCAGAGGACCTGAGTTTAAATGCCAATTCTATCTTCATATCTCGGTCAAATTGAAAAAGTCATTTAACCACTCTAGGTCTCATTCTCTTCAAGTGTATAATGAAAATATTGAACTAGATACTCCTATGACCTCTCCTGCTCCCCAACTTTAAATATGTGATCTTGTGAAGTTCACTAATTTTATTTTATTCCATTGATGTATTTTGTTTTTAATTTACATCCAACATTTCAATTACATTCTTTCTTTCATTAGTAAGTGTGTTCTTGCTTGTAAAAAAGGAGACAAATAGAATTAAGCAAAGCTGACTGATACATGGATCAGCTGACTACATATGCAGTATTACAGATGTGTAGTCACTCTCCATTTTAATGAAAATAAAGAAATATATTTCCCAAGTCCCTCTAACTTCACAAAGATTGGTCATTATCACTGTACATGTTAAGCTACCGAGTCTCTTAATTTACGCTGTGAATATTGTTTGCTTGATCCTGCTCATTTCACAGTTATTCACATATATATATATACATATGTATATATATATATATATATATATACATATACACATATATGCATATATATATATATATATATACACTTCATACAAATCTTTCTGTGTTTCTCTGAATATCTCATATTTATCATTTCTTAGAGTGCAATAATATAACATTAATTTATCAAAATTTGTTTCATTATCATCCATTTAATTGGCATCTACTTTGTTTCTACTGGTTGTTTTTTTTTCTACTGTACCTCTGCCTTCTCCAGGCTAAAGATCTATAAGAAGTTGTAAATATTCTCCCCATTCAAAACAATCTCTCCCTCACAATGGCCCATATCTCCTTGAAATCCTCTGAAGATAAGAAGAGTACTGGTGGGCAGTTTAGAAGTTTGTAGTGATTACTGTTCACCATCAAAGGAATGTTTATAGTTAAGGTTGAAAAAGGGAAGAAGAGTCTTTTTGAGAGCAAAGTCCAAGTGGAAAGATCAAGATTATAAATAATTTCACGGGTATATCTTTGTTCTAGATTACACAAAAAAAGTAAGGAGATAAAATTTTCTGTATTGACTTTGCCTCAGAAATAGAGGTTATTGAATCTGAAAGTTTCACGACAGGTCAGCTTCTTCAACATCTAAGACTTTCTTCATTTACCCTGGAACCTTCAATGAACCCTTTTCAGAAAGGCAACCACTTATATTATTTCTCAAAGCACTGAAAATCAATATCAGCACAAAAAATCTACAGGAATGCTTGAAGACATAAAATATGCCACGTATGGACTTTGGAAAATGATTTAGATAGAGAGACTACTTTAATGTCAGCAAGACCTGGGTTCAAGTTACGCCTCTGACTCATGGTTTCTTTGTCCTGGAAAAGTCACTTAACCCTCACAGTATACACTCATAGCACTCTAAGGTTATAAATTTCAGGGTAATTGCAGATCCTTATTGCTAGAGGAAATAAGATTTTATTCCACAAGTCTAAGAATGTTTTATATTTGTGTTAATAATTTACACTTCAATTTTTGAGATATGTTTATGGATATATGTTTATACTACATATTGGGTAATGACTCTTAGTCTTACTTTTTTGTATGAATTGCATATGTATGTATATGCATGCATATGTGTATGTATATATAGATGTATATACACATACATATTTGTATATATTCACATACATGTATATATGTGCACATGTGTATATGTGACTATATTATTATGCTTTTTCAGTTATATTTGATATATTGATTCCTCTTTCCTGTTGGCAGTATTTTGGTTTCTATTCAGAAAACTTAAGTCAATTAAAAGTTGTTTTGATTGGTGGTAGTTTTGAATTCCCTTTATCATTTGTTTGGTTAAATATTTTTTCTCAAATTATATTTATGAGGGACACTTCCTCTCATTTTCCTCTATTTATTTTGATGACATGACCTTTTATATTTGTGTCAGGCATCCAACAGGAACTTTTTGTTCTGTATCGTGCAAAATGTTACTGTAAATTCAATTTTTGACAAACTTCTTTCGACTTTTTTGAACAGATTTTGTTGAATCATTTCTAAAGTAGTTTGTGTTCTTCATTTTGAAAATAACAACAACACTGCATTAATGGATTAAATTGTTTCTGCTTCTTGTTCTTATACTTTTCTATTTGTACACCAATACGAAAGAGATTGATGATTATTGGTTTATAATATAGTTTGAGGTCTGGAGGTGGCATGAATTACTATTTTTCTGTTGTTATTTATGTTAACTTTCTGGGTTTTTTTACCCGACAAGCTTATTTTGTTATATTTTTTTCTCTAGTTCTCTAAAATGACGTTAGATACTTTGATCAATGTCAAAGAAAATCTGTGAATAAATTTAAGTAGAATTGTCATTTTTCTTATATTGGTAGAAGCCAATCATAATTGAAAATTTTGTTGTTTGTCTCTTCATTACTGTAAGGAATATTTTTGTCATTGTATTTATATATAATGTGGACTAATATGCACTTTATATATTTGGAAATTACTTTGAATTGTATTTTTCCTTTAGTTGATTCTGTTTTTATTGTATTTTGTATTGTTTTTTATTCTGCTGTCTTATCAAGATTAGTAATTATATTATTTTGTCCTATTGATGATTCTTAGTGGTTTTCCAAATAACTTAACATTTCATCTATAGGTACAGATATTTTTGTTTCTTCTTTTCCTTGTGAGGGAATGGTAAGAATTGTGTGAACCTGACTCTATATTGTGACTGTTTTGGATCTAGTTCAGTCCCCCTTCTCTTCTGCTATGGATCTAATCCTGTTTCTGTCCTGTGAGAAAACTTTATTCAATTATGGGAATTGTAAGAAAATTTTATTGTGTTACTTGAACCAAGGCATGTTTCAGTGGGAAGTTGGATCACGTCTGCCTGTTACTTAAAGACAGTGAACTAAGAATCTCTTTATTTTGATCAGAAAACCAGTCAAATTCAAAGACTGATGTGAGTCATTTTATCATAGCTGTCCATTTCGAGTAACCCATATGTCTTATCTGAATATTGGCTCTGTAATGATCAATCAGTTACTGTTTCCTTATTCCTTTGATTGAATACAGACATTTGGAGGAAAGTGGGAAACTCTTTTTTTCTAATTTTAGGGAGTTAAGCAGTTTGTTCTCTCCCTTCCAACTTGGAAAGCCCCAGTATTTTCTTCAAGTAGAAATTCCTGGTTTTTATTGTTATTAAAAAAAATAGTATGTTAAAATCTTTCTCTTCCTTTATCCATGGTCCAATGCCAAACTGGGGAGTCATATTCACTATTTCTTATGCAATTGACATGCATTGTTCAAATCTTTGTTTCCTCAGTTATTTCACGATTTTTCCATTGT
Organism: Potorous gilbertii; assembly: GCA_028658325.1. Lineage (NCBI taxonomy): Eukaryota > Metazoa > Chordata > Mammalia > Diprotodontia > Potoroidae > Potorous > Potorous gilbertii. The sequence goes on from CM053775.1 coordinate 48,583,984, forward strand.
ATCAGTGTTTATGTCATTTCTTTCTCCTGTATCCTTCTCATAACTAACATTGCCAGAAGTGCCAAAAAAATGAGAAGTCAGGAAATCATTGATTTATTCTTGTATATTTGAGAATGTTTTTACTGTTTTAAATAATGATAAGATTTGGTTTGAGTTATCAGAATGTTATCATCTTAAAATGTCTTTTCTCTAAATATATGTTTCAGGGTTTTTAGGATAGATTGAGGATAGCCTTTTCTGTACCTAATCTTATAATAGTTCGGTCTTGTCTTTGTTTCTAATAGAATTAAGCACATTTATTATTTTCCTGTAATTGTAAAATAAAAAACAGATATCCCTGGTGTAATTTCAGTTTTGTTATGGTGAATAGTTTTCATTATATTTTCTAATCCTGTTGCTAGTACTTTATTTTTAAAAATTGCATAAAAATGTTTAGGAATATTGGTCTGTAGTTCTCTTTCTCTGATTTATCCTTCTTTCTTTTAAATATTAAGGCAATATTTTTCTAATGAAAGAGATTTTTTCAGTGCTTTCTCATTTTTTGACAAAAAAAATTGTGTATTTCGGTAATACATTGCTCTTTAAACTTTTGAAGTAAATTATGTCTAAATCCACCTGTACCAAGGGCTTGTTTTGCTCTACTGGTAGTTGCTTTATGATCCTTCGATTTTTAATTTAGGAGATGGAATGATAAAGATTAGAATTCATGTTTTGTTATTTTGGTAATTTATACTTTCATAGATGATCATTTTTTCTTCAAGTTTTCTGTTCTAATTTCATATAATGATATTCAATGGTTCTGGATAACATTTTCATTTCTTTTCTGTTTTTTTGTGAATTAATGTCATTCAGATTTTATTTTGGTAATTCCATTTTCCTTCTTTATCAGATTAGATAAAAGTTTATGGATTTTTAAAGTCTCTGCAGTGAATCATCATTTACTTTTATTTATCAGTTCTATAGTATTTTTATTCCTATTGTTTCTGTTTCTCTGACTTTCAATGGTTCCCCTTTTCTACCTCTTTTTTTTTAATATGCTGGTTCTATGGCTTTAAAATTGAATTCTCAGGTCACTAATTCAGTCTTTTTTCAATTTTCTTAAGGCATCTTTTCAGAACGATGGTTTTTCCTCTGAGAGATTCTTTAGCTACATCTCCAATATTGTGGTATATTTTCTCATTATTATCATTCTCTTCCATATAGTTCTTTTAAAAATTACTATTGATATAATTTGTTTTTAATAAAGCAATACCTTCTCCCAGCATGCCTCCTCTTCTCCCCTTCAAAAGAACCTTGTCTGACGCACTGACTAGTATGCTTTCTTTTGCAGTCCTGTGTACTCTGGCACTATTCACTTCTTTAGAGTAAGTCTCAACAGACAGTTCTTCATATATTATTCGGCCCACCATGCATATCTGCTTGTGAACTGATCCAGCCATTCTGGAGACCAATTTGGAGCTATGCCCATAGGGTATTAAATCTTTCACAACCTTTCATCTGGCAATGCCACTACTGGTGAGATCATCAAAAAGGGAAAGCATCTATATGGACAAAAGTATTTGTAGCAGCTCTTTTCGTGTTGGCAAAGAATTGGAAATTGAGGAGATGCCAATCAATTGGGGAATGGCTAAATAAGTTGTGGTATATGAATGCAATGGAATACTATTGCTCCACAAGAAATGATGAGCAGGAGAATTTCAGAAAAACCTGGAAAGATTTACATGAACTGATGCTGAATGAAGTGAACAGAACCAGGAGAACACTGTCTGCAGTAAGAGCAACATTGTGCAATGAACAACTTTGAAAGACTTAGCTCCTCTCAGTGATGCAAGGATCTAAGATAATTCCAAATGACTCATGATGAAAAACTCTGTCCACATCCAAAGAAAGAACTATGGAGTCTGAATGCAGAAGCGTACTATTTTCTCTTGTTTTGTGTTTTGTTTTTTCTTTCCCGTGGTTTTTTTTTCCCTTTTGTTATGATTCTTTTTTCACATGACTAATGTGGAAATAGGTTAGTAGGAATTGTGCATGTATTTCCTATGTCAGATTGCGTGCGGTCTTGTGGAGGGAGAAAACAATAAAAAATAAAGATGAAAAAAAAAAGAGCCTTGTCATATATAACAGATAATATTTTTCAAGATACAAAGAAGAGAAAAAACGAGTAAAACTGCTCAGTGCAATTAAAAATCTAAAAATATGTGCAGTATATCTGACTGGTATATTTTCCCTCTCTACCAATATATGTGGTCTAGTGTTTTTGCATATATATTTTTTGTAGTCATTCTTGTCCTATGAATTTTTCAGCATCCTCTTTTGATTGTTTTGTAGTTGTTTTTTCCACTTACATTGTTATAAACTTTGAGTATATTGTTTTCTTGGTTCTATTTATTTCACTCTCCGTCAGATAATGATATTTCCAAGTTTTATTTCTTAGAGCACAGTAAGATTTCATTACATTAATTTATTATATTTTATTTAACCATTCCCTTCTCAATAAGCGTCTTCTTTGTTCCCAGTTCTTTACTATCATGAACTGCTGCTGTAAATATTTTGCACCGTATGGGGATCTTTTCTTTATCAATGACCTCTTTGTGGGTATAATCCTCATGGAAAAATCCCGGGATCAAAGATTATGGATTCTTTAGTCACTTTATTTTTATAATTCCTAATTGCTTTCCAAAATGTTTGTCCTTATTGACAGCTCCACCAACAATGTTCTAGTGTACTTATCTCCCTGCATTTAATATACTTCTTAATTGTTTCAAAGGTTTATTCTTTAATAGGCTCATTTTTGTAAATATCGTTATTAATTTTCCTTTTATTTATGTCCTTTAGCTTGTGTTCTCTGTCATTTATTTTTATTGTATTACGGTCTATGGAGAATGTTTTACTCTTTTAAGTCAGGTTGTCAAGCAGATTAAGCATCTACTACGTGCGAGGTACTATGCTAAATACTAGGGATACAAAAAATACCTTTTATATTTATTTATAACTTCTTTGGAAGCTAAAATGTTTTATTTTTGTAAAGGTACTATGTTATTCTGAGAAATAAGTATTTTTAAAATATTTCCTCAAGTAAAATTTATTACTTTTTTCTAGCTTTATAAAGTATTTTTGACAATTATTTTAAATATTTCAGAAACTGTTCAAATCCAATTTTCTGGCTATTTATTTTCAGATATTCCCTTTTATTTGTCTTTCTGTAAGATTATATAGTTCTGAAAAATAAATTCTATTTCACTGTTATTTGCTGTACCTTTTTCTTTTTTTTTACAAACTGTCTTTTTCATTATGAATTGGAACACTCTACAATTTAGTGTATCAAATAGATTTTTTCATTGTTGTACTTTTTAGCATATTGTAGTTTCTTTTCATCTATTAATATTAAATTTTATTTTCTCCAATTATGTGATTGTACTCTCTGCTTTTTGCAGTCAACTAATGCATAATACATTTTTGTCCCAGTCTTTCATTTTCATTCTATATGTACTTTTTTAAAAGTCTGTTTCCTCTATGCAGAACATCAGTGAGTTTTATTCTCTTATTCATTTTGTAATTGTTTCTCTTTTCATTGGATTTTAATCCATTCACGTGAAAGTTATTACTGCTAGGTTTATATTTTCTTCCTTTTGCATCTTACGTGTGCAGGTGTATCTTTTAAAACCTCTTTAGTCATTTAAGTTAATACTATTTCTCAGTAATGAGTTTTGCCTAAATTAATTTAATATTAATCTCTTTCCACTCTCTCTTTTCTTCTCCCTTTCCCTCTCATGCTAGTCATTCCAATCCTAAGTTTCTTAAATTGATACAAGCCCTTCTTTGCTTCCTCCTTTCATTCCTCCTCCCTCCCTCCCTCCCTCCTGCTCTTCCTTCCTTCCCTCCTTCCTCTATTTGCTCAACATCTTTTACTCTTTCATTTCTCCAACTAGGAAAATGTATATCAAAATCCATGCAGCCCCACCTCCTGAAGTAATTCTAATGTGACAAGTTTTCTAATGATTTTCATTTATTTTGTCCTCCTCTTAATTCTTACAAAATATTTTCTCTCTCTTATGGTTTATGCTCTTACATGTACCTTCTCTCTCTCTCTCTCTCTCTCTCTCTCTCTACACTTATATATGTATATGTGTGTCTGTGTGTCTTTGTGTGTATATATGATCTTTTAGAGGTCTTCTTTTAGTTTCTGTCCTCCATCCTATTTCTATACTAATGTACTTATGATTATAGCTCTTTCTCTCTTCTTCCTTTGTATTTTATATTATTTTGACTGGGGCATGCTGCTGGACATCACTCATAGAAATAACCATTAATGAAAGAAGTAATGTTTTGTAGTGATGTTTGTTCTATATTTTCAATAATGAAGCCTGGTCCTAGCTCTTGCCCTTAGCTGGATTCCTCCCTGTTTCTTTGGCCAATTTATTCTGTCATTGTTCCCTCTACATCCTATCTGCTGCTTGACTCAGAGTCTGATTTATACCTTTTCTTCAGAGGTGATGCAGTCCCTGGGAGCCTAACTTTTGTTCAGATAAGTTTATCTACTCTTGTGTCCTTTTTCCTTGATAATGAGCCTCCTTTGTATCGTCAAATAATAGATCTTTTCTCTCAATGTGAATGTTCTTTAATGATACAATTAAATTTTTCCTTTTGAGATGAGACCTACCAATTATGTCTAGACTCCATCTTAAACCCTTACCCGTATTACTCACTCGATTTTTTCTAGTTTCCCTGATTACCCATACTTGTTGAAATTATTATGCCTTCCTAACTTACCCATGCTTCCTCTTGTTGCCCTTTTCCTCTGCTTAAATGACTTTCCCTTGCATTACGCCCTATCACGAAAGATATCAATTCACTTGTTGGAGAGTAGAGGACTTAGCTGATATTAATTCCATTCTTACTCCTTACCTTTTCTTGGCTTTTTAAAATCACTTAAAATATTTAGCCTCTTACATCCTTTTTTCCCGCTTTACTCGTTTCTTTATTCTTAAAACCACTAAATACTAGTATAGTAAAATGTAAAAATTCATTTCATTTCTTACTCTTTTTTCTTAATAATTGTATGTACTCTTCTTTGGGGTTTTTCTTGCATTTTTTTGCAAGTTGAATTTTCTGACCACTTCTGTTTGTTTTCCATAAGTGCCAGAAATGCCTGTTGTTTAAGAAATATCTACCATTGTCATTGGTTATTAGTCCCAGACTTACTCTATATGGCATTTTGGGTTGAAACTTGAAGTTCATTGCTTGTTGGAGTATATTCTCTCCTTTGTTGCAGAAGTGAAGTTATCCTGGGTCATTCAAATTGAGATCCCCTAATGAACAATTTACTTTCTCTTGGCCGCTTGCAAAATATGTTTGTTTGCATGGAAATTCTGAAACTTCAATACTAATACATACCTTCAAATTTCAAGCATAGACTTTTCTCATTATATTGATAAGCAATGGATTTAGTCAGTCAGCACTTAGTTTTCTTTATTTTAAAATTGTGGATGGTGTTCTTAGTTTTTTCCTGTACAATATTGTGTCAATGTTTTTTGTTTCTTTCTGGAAGGCCTACAACCGTAACGTTATCCGAATGCATGCTTCTTGTTTTCAATTTCTGTTCCTTTGGCTTATTTCAAATTCAGAGGACCAGGAGCGAGTTGTCACCCTTTTCCTCCTTGATTCCCCTCCTCTCTCCAACTTTCCTTTACCCAGTTCTCCAGTACTCCCTTGAGAAACTTCTTCTAGTATTTCTAGGTGCAAAGGATTTCTATTCTGTGTCTTCTGATATGTAATACATAAACCTGAATATTTCAAGAACATAGGTCCCTTCCTCCTAATGATCTGCAGGGCCTTTTCAATCCACTCATGTTCTTTCCTCATTTGGCATAGAGATTGTTAATATATGACTGTCTCTGCTGCTCATATTGTATCAGGCATGACACACACAAATTCAAATTGTATTTATTTTATTTTCTGCATAGGTAGCATCTTCAGAAACTAACCATGAGTGGAAATCCAATAAATGGATTTCATTGGAAAAGTTAACCCTGTCAGCATCAACTCAGAGCTCTCCTATCAAATTATCTATCCATTGAAATATGAAATCTAGAGGTATTTAATAAACACTTGTTGAATTGAATTGAATCTCAACATAATACCTGACTAATGTGTTAAAAAAAAAGAATAAATATAATTTCATCCTCACAATATATCTATCTCCCCCCTCTCACCCAGGAAACATGGCAGCAGTTCAATAACTGGCTCCAGATAAAGGAGAAATAGCAAAAAAAAAGCAGCAGGGAAGGAGAGAGCAGAGATGTCAGAAGAGGAAGGTGTTAGTAGATTAAATTGGCAGGATTTGTGAAAGCATTTATCAAAATCAAACTTTGGGCTGACGAATTACTGCTAGAATACTAGTATCTTTATATTGTCTCTCCTCTCCTTCAGTTTCTTGCTAAATATTTGTTCTTTATTTCTCCACCCAAGAAACTTTTTAAATATTTGGAATGAGAGCAGGAAATCTTGGTGTACATAGCATATTATTTCAATATGGCGTCATATGTTATATGGGTTATATAACAAGATGATGTTTTGGCCATAGTACATAGGTTTTTAGCATGTCTGCTTAATGAACATCCAGTCTTTGCAGAGTTGCTACTGCTAGAAAATAGAAATTAGAGACCATGGCGAAAATTTCTTATCACATCTACTAAATCTCTGACAAAATCTCTGATTCTTTCTTAGGGTTTGCTCCTTGAATTCAGCCTAGCCCAATTATAAATTCCCCTGTCCTTTGATTTAAAGATTATGATTAATTGTGGTCGTAGTCAGGCAGAATTATTTTTAAGTTTAGTGTCCTTTGAAATAAGTGTATCTTGCAAGTTGCTGTTGTGACAGAGATGCTGCTCTTATTGTACTCTCTGTCTGCTTAGGGACGTGTGCTGCAAAGAGCTATCTCAGATATAATCCACCATGGGAAGTATTATTGGAAGATTTTGATCATATTTATTGGGAGTGACGTTCGCTATTGGGCCCAATGTTTTCCAAAGGCAAACTGACAAATGAGAACTGTAAAAATGCCCTGTTCTCTTGGTCAGGGGCAAAAAAGGAAGCAAGAAATCTGATTTGAAAATGTGTGACACAGAAGTATATGCACATGTATGAATGTACTATGCTTTGTCATAGATATGTCTATGTAAACGTTAAGCATATATGTCAATTTCAAAAAATCCTAGCTACCTAGCTTGACCTTTATCATTTCTTCCTTTGATTATTTCTTTAAAATACTGCTTCTCCGATGAGGATCCCAGTGGATCAGTGATGCCAATTATTGCTGGGTAATCATAGCAGACAGTTACTCATTCCCATGGTTGAATAATCCTCCCTAACCTTCTCCTGAGTTTATACCCTGTGGTTTTATTTCTACTTAACATTGGAAGTCCTTATTCAAAAAACATTGCTTAAAATAAACTCCCAGATAGAATTTCACAAACCAGTCCTAATTGAAAGAAATTGCTCCCTATTCTTCCTCACATCTCCAAGTACACAAAGGGATGAATTCAGAAAGTGTCACTCATTTTCTTCACCTGTTAACCTGTTTCCCATCTTCTATGATATGCATGTGCCCCTTATTTATATGGGAACAGAATTGCCAAAGTACTGAGAAGATGCATTAGCTATCTCAATTCTCCTAATTTTTCCATTTATTTAGCTTGTGGTTCTCAAAAAATTTCTGTAGTGTATCAACCTTCAAGGGCCCCCAAATTCATTTTTATATGCTTCAATCAGACGACAGAGATTTATGAAAAGCTTACTGTGTGTCAGGTACCATGTTAAGCCCCAGGATAAAATGCAAGCAAAGAGAAAGATCGACCTGGTCCTTGAAGAAACTTTCGTTTTAATGGGGAGTGGGAGGGGTAGACAATATACAAAAAGGACCTGGAAAGAGGGGAGGATAAAAGAGAATAAAATACCTCAATAGGGTTATAGTAGTGAAGTTAAGAGGGGGATCAGAAACAGATGTGGCAGAAGAATGGCTGTCCCTTTTACAAAAGAATGTTTCAAGGTGGGGCAGAGCCAAGATGGCGGAGTAGAAAGACTCACATATGCTAGCTCCGAACCCACAGCCCATAATTATCTATAAAAAGAACTCCCAACAAATTCTGGAACAGTGGAGTCACGCAGCAATGGGGTGAAGGAGATTTCTGTTCCAGAGAGCCCTGAAAAACCGATCCCAAAGGTCCATCACACGCCGGATGGGAGGGGAGCCCAGCCCTGCCCTGGCTGCACGGTACAGAGAGGAACAGATCCGAGCAGGCTTCAGAGACAGAATCTCCAACTGCCGCGAAGGTCCCTCCACCCACAGATGCACAGGTCAGTGAGAGAGACTTCTGAACTGACTGAGAGGGGAGCGGGGTGTCTCCATGACTCGGACCCCCTCGGGAGGCAGCGGCAGAGTCAGCAGGTGGACAGAGGCTCCCAGAGCAGGCAGGAGCTCTGCAGGAGCTCCATTACTGAGGGCCTCTGCATAAACCCCCTGAGGGAACTGAGCCTTGGAGGTGGCCCTGCCCCCACCTGAGCACCAGAACTTAAGCTTCCATTGAATATCAGCCAGGTCTGCCGCCGAAAGCCCTGAGGCTGGGGAGCAGCATTTGAATCTCAGACCCTAAACACTAGCTGGGCAGATCTAGGTGGGGGTGGACAGGAATCTCAGAAGTCAAGTAACTGGCTGGGAAAATGCCCAGAAAAGGGAAAAAAAAAATAAGACCATAGAAGGTTACTTTCTTGGTGAACAGATGATTCCGCCATTCCTCTCTGACGAAGAAGGCCAATGTTTACCATCAGGTAAAGACATAGGAGTCAAGGCCTCTGTATCCCAAACATCTGAAATGAATATCCAATGGGCTCAGGCCATGGAAGAGCTCAAAAAGGATTTTGAAAACAAAAGAATGTTTCAGGAGTAAATAAAGGGGGAACACAGGGTAGAGAGATGTTCCAGGGTAAGAATATCATAAGGATTATCAAAGAAAGATATTTCTCTTTAGAGATATCCCATTTCACAATGAAAACAGCATGCCCTCTCTCCTTAACTTTCCCCATCCCCAACTCCTATCCCAACACCTTCACCCAAATTAAATGCAGTCATTTAGATGTCTATGGGGAATTTCTTTGCAAGACTATTGATTTTACCTTTCATTCAATATTGATTGAGAGTTGGGGAAGGGCATTAATAGGAGTAAATATTGTTGGAATTTTATAGCTTAAGTTATGAAGACTGTCAAGCCCTGAAAAGAAATGAAATTAATTTTAGAGTTGTTTTTCTTTTTTCTCCAGTTATTTTATATATATGAATCTCCCTTCCTACATGGACTGAACTCCTTGAGAAGATGGACTGAATCCCAGGAGACTTTCCCACCTGGTCTATCCACCTGTTCCTTAATCCAGCTCTATGCTAAGCACTGTCCCGTTTCTCTAATAATAACATAATCAAAATAGCTAGCATTTTTATCTCACTAGTTTAAGGCTTCCAAAATTCTTTATGGATGTTATCACATCCCATCCTCACAACAACCTTGAAAAGTAGGTGCATTTATTATTCCCATTTTATTGATGAGGAAACAGAACTAGATAGAGGTTATACCAAGTAGATTATAAGGCATTTAATATCAAGAGCCTAAGATTTATGGGTCTTATTATCTCCAAACCATTTACCATAAAATGAGGCATACAGTAGCGGTTCATCAAAAGCTTCTTCTTTTGCTGATTAACAGAAGTCTTGTGTGCCTTAAGCCCTTAAACATAATGGGTATCCCCTAGTTAGCTTAATTGCTTTCCATTATTCATATATGAATAGTTTATAACCACGTCTAGTACATAGCATTATAATTATCATATCCTCCTTCCAAATACTGCCCATCCCACACGAAGTACTTTAATCTTCCTCCTCTTACTCTATTTTTTTCATCAACAATATTTATTAATAATGTTTAATGCAATCATTCTTTTAACAGGGTTGTGACTGAGTCATTGTATGGATGTTCAGATACTCTGGGTACTATTAGAGAGGTCAAAGAAAACAGTAGTTTTCTATTCCTTGTTTAACGTCACCCTGTTTGAAGTAGGTTAGAATCACAGAAATTTCAAGTAGTAAGTGACCTAAGTAAGTAGTCATTGAGTCTAAACCATACCTAAAATATAATCCATCTTTTAATATGCCCAATGTGTGGTGATTTATCCTCTACTTGAATATCTTAGGTAAGAAGGAAACCTCTTCCTCTCCTGATTAGTGAGACCTCACTAGATCTAGCTGACCTGTTTCCTGACAGTACTTTTTATCCTACTCCGTCTCCAGTGAACATCACTCCCAGACCTCCTCCTCTTGTTCTGGGTACTGTAATCAAATGAACGCTACCATCCATCCTTTCTGTGGAGAGTGAGTTAATTGACTGCCTTATTGTTCCACTCACAATCCTGGTGACTTCATTCATCAGAACAGCCCATCCTCACCACTGCTCTCCTGTAGTTGTTACTTCCTTTACCCCACTTATCCTTTATTAGAATAGATTGTGCATATGTGGCTGGTCTTTGGCAAAATTGCAAATTACACTTTGATGTGGCCAGCCTTTTGAATTTTCACTCCCTTGTTCTTTCCTCACCCACTTATGAATTCTCTACCCTCATTTTCTTGTTCTACCTTCTCCATCCCTTCTAATCACAGCCTGTTCTCTAGTGTCATCCAATAGCACCTTACCACCATGTGCTCTTTATGCCCTGGGGATATTTGCATTCCCAGACTAATAGCTAACTGGAATTAAAAACTTTATGATCTATTAAGAGAACTTCCAGTATAAATAGTCAAATTTGGGAGAAGTTGCAAGGGAGGGGGTCATACTCGGATGCATTTATAATCATGCAATGTTATTCCAGTTTTATTTAGATGTTTGTGAGTTTATCTTACAGTGAAGATGACTCAATTTTCTCATCTGTAACATGAAGGCAGGGTGAGGGATATATAATCTCTAAGGTCCCTTCCAACTTTAATGTTTAATTAATT
>CM053775.1:48601786-48615089 GCA_028658325.1 Potorous gilbertii
CTTCTATTCTCTTTTGATCCTGTCCCTCCCTGAGAGTTGACTTCAAATTGCTCCCTCCTCCCATTGCCCTCCCTTCCATCATCCCCCTCGCTCTGCTTATTCCCTTCTCCCCTACTTAAAAGTCTCTTGTAGAAAAGGATTCTGGCTAATAACTATAGCTTTTAAACACTCCAAACTATCTGTAGATACTCCTCCATTCCCTTATGCACTGATTATCCCTTTCAAAGATATTAATGATTCAACCATTCTTTGGATGAACCAACTCAAGATTTCTCTGACCTCCATGGAAGTAAGATCACCAAGTATTTCCCTAAACACTGTATTACCTCCTTGGTTCTCCTGTTTCCTTCTGACTGCTTGTCATATTTTGTCCTTGAATTGTAAACTTTGGGATTTGGTTATAATATTCCTAGGAGTTTTCCTTCTGGAATTTCGTTCAGGAGGTGGTAGTGAATTTCCAATTTCTATTTGACTCTCTGGTTCTAGAATTTTCAAGGCAGATTTCCTTGATGATTTCTGGGAAGATGATGTCTAAGCTCCTTTTCAGATTGTAGTTTTCAAGAAGACCAATAATGTTTAAATAGTCTGCCTTTTTAAGCATTATTCTCCTCATTTGTTTTTGGACCTCTTTTGCCAAATGGTTTAGTCTATTTTCAAAGATGCTATTTTCATCAGCATTTTTTGGTCTCCATTTTCAAGCTATTGACTCATTTTTTTCATAATTTTCTTGCATCATCTCATTTCCAGTTTTTCCTCCACCTTTCTTAATGGATTTTCGAAATAATTTCTGAGCTCTTCCATCTCCTGAGACCATTGCATACTTTTTGGAGGCATTGAATCTATAAGCCTTCACCTTTCTGTCTTACTCTGATGGTGAACTTTGTTCTTCCTCATCTGGAAGGATGGAAGACAATGCATTTTTGCCACAATGGTAACATTTTGTAGTCTTATTTTGCCCTTTCTGGGCATTTGTCCAGTCAGTTACTTGACTTTTGACTCCTTTGTCACGTGAAGGGTATACTAGCCTAGGTTTCAGACGTTTTCTGCAGCTATTCTCTGAGACATTCCCAGGGACCTGTATGTCCTCAGTTCCTCCAAGGTGGCACAATCAAGGGAGAGGTATTTACTTCTCTTCTTGTCTCTGTTCTGGTCTTTGAGAAACCCAAAGCTCTCTTATGTGGCCTAGAACTGTGATCACGATTCCCTCTTCACAGCCACTACCAGCTTCACAATGCCAGGGCTTCTCTTCACCCTAGGACCACCACCCAAGACTGAAACCCAGATCAGCAGCTCAATTTCCCCAGGGTCTTTCAGTTGAGGTTCCCTGACGATGATTTCCTCTCGGTCAGTTGAAAGAGATTTCTTAATGATCTTTGAAGCTGTCTTTGACATTTTTGCATTCAGAAATATGGGAAACGCAGCCACCACCCATGATTCCGTGCCCTGAAACCTGCTCCAGTCCTATGCCTGCTGTGCAGTCCATGGTGGACCGTGCCCTACTCCAAGCCTGGTGCAATATACTTTTCCTGATGACCTTCCAGGCTGTCTTGGGCTGGAAATCTGTTTCACTCTGTCGTTTTGTGGCTTCTGCTTCTCTGGAATTGGTTTAGAGTCACTTGCACAGGTATTTTATGGGCTATGGGGTGCGAGCTAGAGCATATCCGTCCTTATCCTCAACCATCTAGGCTCTGCCTTGCAATGATGATATCTATTACAACATTTAAGAAAAGTTTTATTTTAATTTATTCCCACTAAATTATTATCCTGAATATATCTTTTCACATATATGAAGAAAAGCTTTTTCCTCTTGCTTATTGGTTGGCACAATTATTAAGGAGAAAAAAATAAAGCAATAATGAAAAAGTTCTCCCTCCTCAAAGTCATTACTGTTTCCCTTTTATTGGACCACATCACTGAAAACACACCTTCAGGATCAGGTCCTAGAGTCCAGGTAATTAATATTTTCAACCCTTTAAAATAAGCTTATGTAGCTGGAACAGTAAAAGCTCCTGTGATAAAAGTGAAATGTCTTTGACCCTAAAATCTCCCTCTCTTTCTGAAAAAGGAATTTCTTCAGAACTGTTTGATATGTATCTTGACTGAGATCCTTTAAAACTAGTAGCAAGCACATGCCAATCACAATAAAGTTTCCATAAGTGGATTTGTGGATGCAGAATTCAACACTAGTGGAGAGAGAACGCAGTTTTGCTATAAATATCCAGCTCTGTATTTTTTCCCTAAATGTCTAGCTCTTCCTTGCTTTGATGCCCACTAAGTACAGGTACACCAGGCGAAAGTAGAAAGACAAAAATTATATTTGAATATGTCAATCATAAGTAAGTGAAGCAACATTAGGCACAGTCATAATTGGTATATTTACTTTGGTTTCGAAGGTCCAAATCTAACAGACAGAATATTCTTTCAGGCTATTTCTTTTCTTCTGCAGCCTCCATCCAATTCCATATTTACCCAACAAGAGTGTGTCCCTCTGCTATATACGAATATAGAGGGTCAAAGTATATGAGGACAACAATGATGTCAGAGCAGCAGATAGAAAGAATTTTGTACCTCTCCTGTCTGCTCTGACTTTTTTTGTAGTTTATTTGTTTTACTTTTAAATTAATTAGTTTACTTTCCGTTTTCCCAGATCACTTCCATAAATCTTAAAGTTTCTCCCCTTCCCTTTACCTTCCTTTCTCCCTCTTTACTCCCTCCCTCACCAATAAGTTGTGCAACCTGGTATGGGTTCCACACATACACTCACGTCAAATAGATTTTCACCTTAGTCACGTTGCATAGAAGCATAAAAATGAATGGGAGAAACCATGAAAAACAAAACAAATTTTGTCCAAGAAAAAATTATCTGCTTCATCGTGCTACCCAGTTGCATAGTTCTTTCTCTTAATGTGGAAGACATTTTGCCTCAAGAGTCCTTTGGGAATGTTTTAGGTCCTTGCATTGCTTTGAAGAGCTAAGCTTACCAAACATTCCTTGCACACTGTAGTTGTTATTGCGTACAATGTTCTCTTGATTCTCCTCCTTGGACTCAGCATCAATTCATGTAAATCCTTCCAGACCTCTCTGAAGACTTCCTGTTCATCATTTCTTCTAGCAAAATAGTATTTTATTACATTCGTATACAACAACTTGTTCAGACATTCCACAATGAATGGGCATATCCTCAAATTTCCAGTTCATGGCCACCACCAAGAGAGCTGCTATAAATAAATTTGTACATGTGGGAAACTTTACCATTTTTATAGTCTCTTTGTACACAGTCCTAGAAGAGATATTGCTGACTCGAAGGGAATGCCCATTTTTGTAGCCTAATGAGCATACCAAATTGCTCTCCAGAATAGGTGAATCAGCTCACAATTCGAACAACAATGAATAAATGTTTAAACTCTCCCGTATCTTCTCCAACATTTACCATAATTCCTGTTTTTTTTTTCCATTTTATCCAATAAGATAGATGTGATCTGGTAGCACACAATTGCTTTGAATTTCAAGTCTCTAATCATTAGTGATTTAGAGGAATTTTTCATATGACCATAGATAACTTTAATTTCTTCCTCTGAAAACTGCATGTTTGTATCCCATGACAATATATCAATTGGGGAATTACATATTGTATAATTAACTCTGTTCTCTATTTTAGAAATGAATCCTTCATCACATACACTAGTCGCAAAAATTCTGTCCCAGTTTTCAGCTTCCCTCCTACTCTTGGTTGCATTGGGTTTGGTTGTGAAAAACTTTTCAATTTAATATAATCAAAATTATGCATTTTGTACTTCATATTATCTACCTCTTGTTTGGTCAAATATTTCTCCATTCTCCATAAATCTGACAAGTATACTATTTTTTGTTCCATAATTTGTTTATAGTGTCAATCTGCGTACTTATATCATGTATCTATTTGAATCTTATTCTTGAATACAGTGTCAGGCATTGGTCTATACCTAGTTTCTGTCATACTGTTACCCAGTTTTGCTAGAAATTTTTGACAGCCAGAGAGTTCTTATCCCAGAAGCTGGGATCCTTGGGTTAATCAAACAGAATATTTCTTCATTCATTGCCTATTGTGTCTTGAATACCTAACCTGTTCCCTTGGTCTGCGGTTTTGTGGTTTTTTCTTAGCCAGTACCAGCTGGTTTTGATGAAAAAAAAACATTTGGGATTTGGTAGGGATAGCCCACCTTCCATAACATTTGTTTTCATTCGTTGCCTTGATATTCTGGACCTTTTGTTCTTCCAGATGAACTTTAGTACTATTATTTGTATCTCTAGAAAATAATTACCTGGTGGTTTGATTGGTGTGGCATTGAATAAGTAAATTAATTTAGATACTATTGTCATTTTTATTGTATTAATTCAGCCTACCCACCATCAGTTGATTGAATCGGACTTTATTTGTGTGAGAAGTGTATTGTAATTGTGTTCATATGCTCTTGAGTTTGATTTGGCAAGTAGACTCAGATATTTTATAATGCCTACGATAGCTTTAAACGAGGTTTCTCTTTCTATCTTTTGCTGTTGGTCTTTGTAACTAATGTATTTTTATTAATATATTCGTTTATTTTTCAAATTAAATAAGTTTATTGCATCAAGTAGTTTTTCAATTGATTCTCTAGGATTCTCCAAGTATATCATCATATCTTCTGCAAAGGGTGATAACTTAATTTCTTTTCTGCCTATTCTAATTCTTTTTCTTCCCTTATTGCCAAATCAAATATTTCTAGAACCATATTGAGTAACAGTGTGGATAACGGACATACTGGTTTCACCCCTGGTCTTATTTGAAATGTATGTGGCTCACGCCATTACACATAATGCTTGCTAATGTTTTTAGGTAGATACTACTTATTATTTTATAGAAGGTTCTGTGTATTCCTATGCTCTCCTGTGTTTTCAGTGAGAATGGGTTTTGTATTTTATCGAAAGCTTTTCCTGTGTCTATTCCGATAATCACGTTCTTTCTGATAGTTTTATTGTTGATATAATCAATAATGCTGACACTTTTCCTAAAAATGAGCCAGCCCTCTCTTCCTGGTATACATCTTAACTGATCATTAATTATTATTCTCATGCTAAGTTGCTCTATTCTATTTGCTAGTATCTCACTTAAAATTTTCGCATCTATATTCATTAGATATATTAGTCTAAAATTGTCTTTGTCCGTTTTGGCTGTTCCTGCTTTAGATATCAGAATCATAATTGTATGATAAAAAAGAGTTTGGTAGGAATACTTCCTCATAATTTTCCCAAATCGTCTGTTTAGTATGGGAATTAACTCTTCTTTAAATGTTTGATAGAATTCTCTAATAAATCCATCTGGCACTGGAGAGTTTTTCCTAAAGAGTTCATTGATTTCTTGCTCCATTTGCTTTTTATGAAGATGCGGTTATTTAAATATTAAGTATCCCATTCCTCTTCGCTTAATCTGCGCACATCTTATGGGTTTGTGTGTATGTATACACATATACATGTACATATATACATATATAACATATATATATATATATATATATATATATACACACATATATTGTGATGGGTAGATATTCTCACTTAGATTGTCAAATTTATCAGTATACAGTTGGGAAAAGAACATTCTAATTATTGTTTTAATTTCCTCCTCATTGGAGGTGACATATCAATTTTCATTTTCATTTTGAAAATTTGCTTTTCATCTTTCTTAATCAAATTGACCAAAATTTTATCAATTTTATTGCTTTTTTAAAATAAACCCAGTGTTGTTTTTATTTATTAGTTCAATAGTTTTCTTAATGTCAATTTTAGTAATCTAGCTTTTGGGATTCAGCATTTCCAATTGGGAGGTGGAGATTTTCAGTTTGTTACTTTTCTAGCCTTTTCAGTTGCATGACCAATTCATTGATCTCTTCTTTCTCTATTTTATTCATGTAGGCATTTAATTATATAAAACCTTACCTAAGAACTGTTTTTGTAATACCACATAAGTTTTGCTAGTTTTTGTAATTACTGGCATTCTCTAAAATGAAATTATGCATTATTTCCTTGATTTGTTGTTTAACCCATTCATTACTTAGGATTAGATTGTTTAATTCATAACTAATTTGTGGTCTATCTTTCAGTGGACTTTTATTACACATAGTTTTTATTGCTTTATGATCTGAGAAAGATGGAATGAACGTCTCTTCCTTTGTGCACTGGATAGTGACGTTTGTATGTGCTAATACATGTACAATTTTTGTATGTGTGTCGTATAGTGCTCAGAAAAATGTATATGCCTTTCTATCTCCATTCAATTTTCTCTAGAGATCTGTCCTAAATTACCTATTAGTTTATCCACCTCCTTAACTTCTTTCTCTTTGATTTTGTGATTAGATTTATCAAGTTCAGAGGGGGAGAGGTTGTTGTACCCCACTACTATACTTTTGTTCAATTTTTCCTCTGATTCCCTTATCTTTTCTTCCAAGGATTTAGACACTATGCTATCTGGTGTGTAAATGTTTAGTAATGATATTGATTCATTGTCTATGGCACTTTTTATCCAGATAAAAATTACATTCCTTCCTTATGTATTTTGATTACATCTATTTCTGCTTTTGCTGTTTCTGAGATTGGGATTGCTACTCCTGCTTTGTTTCATCAGCTGAATCATAATATATTCTGCTCCAACCATTCCCCTTTAGCCTGTGTATATCCACGTGTTTCAAATGTGTTCCTTTTATTTTTAATTTTTTTTAAGCCAAAGAAAGCAAAATTTATTAAAGATTCGCCAAATTGAGTTGCCTCTTAATGTGCCTAAGCATTTGTGATGCTTGTATTCACAAGCGGGCCCGACAGAATCCCAGCTAGACAGAGTCTGAGCTAGATTGAATCTGAGCACCTTCATGGAGGCAAGATGGAACCTAAATACAGAAAAGAGTATACGAGGGAGCCTGGGGGGGATATGTTAGTGAAGGGTGATGGGAGGAGGGGTTTAGGAAGGGTCTTGAGGAGAAGTCAAGTAGGGTCAAAGGCTGGAAACATCTGGAGACTATCACGAGACAGACTAGGAAGCAGACTAGAGGGCGCCTAGGTGGGAAGCAGGTGGGACAATCCAGAGATCCCGATAGGGGCAGCAGGGAAATGGATACAGACCTTGATGGCAATGATCAGCCGCCTGGGAAATGAGACCCCGATGGGACCAAGGGTGAGGAGTGCAAGAGACCCAAAAAGATAATACCCCCCCGAGACCAATGGAACAAATGGGAAGACCAGACCCGAGCAAGAAAGGCCAGACCAAGTGAGGAGATACAGGGAGAGCTCAATTTGAGCATGAGAAGCCAGGTCAAGTGAGGAGATTCGAGGGGAGCTCAAGGAAGTTCTCAGAGTCTGAACTCCATCAGAATGGACTCTTGACTGGACAGCTTCCTCTTCTCTGCTGATGTCCCTCTACTGATGACAGCTGGGAACTCAGGTTACGACTGACCTCCAGGGTCAGGCTGCTTCCCAAGTCGAAGGCTGGGAGACTCCAGTTATTTGTCCATGCCCCATTGCTCTCAGGCGACGTCAAGGTCTCAGATGGATTGAGGTTTGGCCCCATTTTGGGGGATAGAGGTCTAGATATGCTGTTGTGCTTTACCTTTATTCTTGAAGAGGACCATGACATCAAGACGATGACATGACTTGCAGTTGACTTTGTTTTGAGTGAGAGAGGGCTGTGCAAGGTCACCAGCCTCACTTTCTCCTCCAGAGCCATCTGGGTCTAGTGGCCAGATAGTGACCTTAAAACCTATCTCAGATAGTTCTTCAGGTAGCAGTGGTGGGATATTTGGCTCTGAAGAAGGGCTACTGATAGTCCCCAAAGAGGCTTCCTTGAGTGAAGACTTCCGAGTCAATGCTACCCTCAACTCGTATCAGGTATCCTGCCTGTTGCCCTTTCAGCCCTGAGGCCACATTCTTAGTCCTGCTTTGACCAGACGCTGGTAGATCAGAGGAACCTGGGAATGGAAAGTTGGCCTCACCTCACCTCTAGCTTCACCTTTTACCTGTACTTTAGGCCTTCTTGCCCAGCCCACGAAAGGCTCCCAGTAGAAACCTCGAATCAGGATACAGAAGCTGTGGAAGTCAGAAGTCAAGGAGGAGGAAGGCACTTTTACACCCACTATGTGCTTAGATACAAGGCCAAAGGCAAAGCAGTCTCTGCTTTTAAGGAGATTACTGGGTTGGAAAATGAGTTCCTTTTAAACAACCTATCATTTGATTATGGTTTTTAATCCTTTCTGTTTTCCACTTCTGTTTTATGGGAGAGGACGTCCCATTCACATTCATGATTATGAATACTACCCGTTTCTTTCTGTCCATCCTATTTCCTACCAGTTATGCTTTTAGCTCTCTCTTGCTCTGTATAATAGAGCTTTAATTTTTTACCACCACCTACCTCGGTGTTCCCTCACTTCTTTTGTCCCCACTCCCTTTTCTCCCCTTTTCCCTTACTGTTTCTTCCTTCCCTTTAATTCTCCCCCTCTCTTTTCTTTCCCTTTTCCCTTCCTACTGACTATAGAGCTAGTCAGATTTGGGTACATGAGTTTGTTTTTCCCTCCTTGAAGCAAATCAGCTGTGAGTAAATATCCATCAGTTCTCATCCCCTTATCCCCTTTCCCTCTTCAATAGTATGATTTTGTGATTTTTTTCCTGCTGTCATTTAACTTTTTCTGACTCCTCCTTTTCACATCTCCTGTTACAATCCCTTTGCATCATTAAATAAAATTTGTCATCATATCATTTAATTCATGCCCACTCCCTTTATCTATTTATATCCCTTTTAAATGTCATAAGAAAAATATAATTCTTAAGTTAACAAGTATCATCTTCCCTCATTGGGATGTAAACAATTTGTCCATACTAAATAACAAGTTATTTTTCCCCAGTTTATCTTTATATGTCCCTCTTGAGACTTGTATTTGAAGATCAAGTTTACTGTTGATCCCTAACCTTTTCATCAGGAAAGTCTGGAAATCCTTTATTTCATTGATGTCTATCCACTTGTCTGAACTATTATGCTCAGTTTTGCTGGGTAATTGTTCTTTGCTTGTAGTCACATGACTTTTTCCTCATGGAATATTCCATATTACAACTCCTCAGATCTTTTAATGTAGAAGCTGCAAGGTCTGGTGTCATCCTGACTGCACTTCCTCGATATTTAATTGTTGCTTTATGGTTACTTGAGAATTTTCTCCTTTACTTGCTGGATCTGGAATTTGGCAACAGTATTCCTTGGTGTTTTTAGTTTGGTATCTCATTCAGGAAGTGATCAGTGTAATCTTTTGATAACTATTTTGCCCTCTGGATTTATGACCTCAGAGCAGATTTCCTTGAAGATTTCTTGAAGATTTTCTGCAGACTCTTTTTTTTCATCATGCCTTTCTGTCAGACCAATAATTCTTAGGTTTTCTCTCTTGGATCAGTTTTCCAGGTCAGTTGCTTTTCCAAATAGATATTTTATATTTTCTTCCATTTTTTCATTCTTTAGTTTCTGTTTGACTGATTTTTGGTGCCTTGTAGAGTCATTAGCTTCTACTTGTCCAATTTAAATATTCAGTTGATAGTTTTCTTCAATTACTTTGTGCACTTTGTTTTCCACTTTTCCAGGTGTTCCTTTGGCTGATCCCCCTATTCCGGGATTTTTCTGGGGAGCTATTCTCCGGCTTTTTGAAGGTCAACAAGTGGAGGGGGAGCGGACTTATGGATCACTCTGCAATATTAGTTCCCGGAAATTCAAATCTTTGTTTTGCTCTCATTAGTTTGGGCATGAAAACCATATTTAGGTTATAAAAGGACTTTGATTGAAGTCTTTTTTTCCTATTTCTTCTAGTAGTATGTATAATATTAACATTAACTGATCCTTCCATGATTTGTGGGATTGATTTGTAAATCCACCTTCTCCTGAGGTTCTTTTTTTTGCTCCCTTATGGAGGTATTTATGGATTATTCAATTTATTTTTCTATTAATGGGACATTTACATATTCTACATCCTCTTCTATTACATTGTACAATTTGTATTTTTTGTGGCTATTCATCCATTTCATTTAAACAACTGTCATCCAAGTAAGCAAAATAATGCATAACAATTCTTCACTTTCATTTTCATTTGAGTTCCATTCCCATTTTCGTTTTTCATTTGAGTAGTTTGATTTTCTCCTTTTTTAAATCAAATTCACCAATGATTTGTTCTTTTTCCTAATTGATTTTTAATTGCATGCACAATTTTTATTGGTTCTTTCTCGTTTTCATAAATGTAGAGATTCATAGATATAAATTTTTTCTCCAATTACTGCTTTGGTGGAATATCACAAATTTTGAATTTTTGTCTCATAGTTGTCGTCATCTTAATTGATATTTTGATGGGTTGTGTCCTTTTTCTTTGACTCCCTCATTCTTTAGGAGTAGACTATTTCGTTTCCAAATAACTTTTAACCTATGCTTTCCTCATGATTTATTGAATGTAATTTTTTATTACATAACGGAAACGTTTGCATTTACTTCATCTGCTTTTCTCCGTTCCTGATGGTATTGCGTGCCATAACGCAGAGTCATTTTTTGTGACCATATCATGAAAAGCTAAGGAAAAGTAATAATTTTTATTCTCATTCAATTTTCTCTAGAGGTCTAGCATATCTAAATATTATAAGGTTTTATTTATCTCCTTAATTTTTTCTTATTTTTTTTTAATGTGAAAACAGTTACAGCAAAGATTCAAAGAAAAAAACGCAAATTGGACACAAGATCAATAAGAATAATAAAATTATGAAAGAATCGACATCTTGGCAAAAAAAGATCAAAAACACTGAAGAAAATAACCCCTTAAACTCCTAATTATCCAAATATTAAAAAAAAACGTTTAAAAATCGAATTCCTCAAAAAAACTTTATAGGTCAAATCAAATCAAAGTTATTACAGCTCACTAAATAAAAAATTCCAAAATAAATATTTTCAAGAACTGGAAAATAATGACTACGTGAAATATCAAGACACAATACAACAACGTCCAAGGAATGAAGAAAAAGAAAATATGAAATATATCATGGGAAATATAACTGCATTAGAAAATACATGGTAAGATAAATCAATAATTATTGAACTACTTAAATTCCAACATGAAAAAAATCAGAGATCATATTTCAATACTTTATAATGGAAAATTGCTCTTTAATCTTACATCCAGTAATTGAAAGAATCCACTTATCACTACCTGAAAGTTATTTCAAAATAAAATCTCACAGAAAAATACTAACCAAATTTCAGTGTCCAGGTCACAAGGAAAATACTTCAAGAATCCAGAAAGTAATACTTCATATATTATGGAGAAGCAAGCAGGTTAAGAAAATATTTAGTAGTTCTCACCTTAAAGAAGTAGATTACTTGAAACACGACAAGTGGAAAATGGATTAGAATAAAGAGATCCTTAGAGGAGGAGACTTGACTAAAAGGCATTACAATATCTGAGGCAAGTGACAGTAGGTAACTTGCTGTGGCCCAGAAACTTAAAACATATCAGTTATTAGACCCAAGGTTAAAGACTTCATCCACAATTTAACCCAATGTTGCTTTTTTTCGTGTTTAAAGAAAGATAAGTTTATAGAAGTATGTTATTCGGAAGATGAGATGGAAAGTCTCCAAATGGCTACTTTTTAGAAGACATTCATGTAATCTGTCACAAGGCTTCAAAAACTCTCTGTCAATCAGGCTTTAACGAAGATCAGCATTTTCAAATGTGGAAATATGTAAAGTGAACAGGAGAAGTGAACTTTGGTACTAGAATAATGAGAGGTAAAATGCTGTGTATTGAAATTAGCAACATAGATTCTAACTATTAGATTTAATTGCTCTCAATTTAATAACGTTTTCCTATCTTTCTCAAAAAATGTTTTTTTCATTGAGGGAAACTTTTTCTCTGTCCCATCCTCACAAAAGTGACAGATTGTGAGTTCTAAAAGACCCTATGCAGATGCAGGGGAAGTCCAGTCTTGAGGAGACTCTCTAGATCTTTAAGTGGGACCCTTTGACAGAACTGAAACTTCGCACAACAAATGACCTTCATAAAAGAAATTACCTGTACACTTGGATTTAATCAATAGGCCACACTCAATAACCGAGAGGGCTACATGTTGTGTTTGGACCCAGGTTTCCTACCCTTGCCCTAGCCTTTCTGTAGTCCAAATAATTATTTTCATTGTTGACAAAACAAAGAGAGATCGATCATTTTTCCCAAGTCACAAAGAAAAATTGAAAGGAAAGATGAGATTTCATATCCAGCATTCTCTTTGTCATGTCACAGAAGTCTCTCTCTTTATTAATTTTGTTCACTTTAAAAAATGAAATAAAGTCCACACATTAATTCATTTTTACTATTTGAAATAATGATAAAACCAATGTAAATGATATTTTCAAATATTCCATGTTAGCATGAATAACATTTCAAAGGCATAAAAAACATTTAATTGCAAAGTAAATTCTATTGAAATGTAATTATCAAATATGGTTCAAATTTGTGGACTTCAAGTTAAGAACTCTTGGAAATTGTTACAATTATTATCACATATTATTTTCCTTTACTCCAGTTTGAACCAAACATAACTGAAAAAAATAATATCTTTGAGTATATTCTTTGTCACCTGAAGTCACGCGCTTTCTCCATAGCCTCTTCATGGAATGTTTTACTTCTTCATTCCTTAGAGTATAGATCAAAGGATTCAGGAAGGGAGTTATAATGGTATAAAAGACAGACACTAACTTATCTACACAGAAGGTGGTTGGGGGGCGAGTGCATATGAATATACAGGGACCATAGAATATGATGACAAGAATGATGTGGGAGATGCAGGTGGATAGGGCTTTGCGCTTCACTTCTGCACTATGATTTCTCAGGGAGTGCAGTATAAGTTTGTAGGATAGCATCAGCAAAACAAAGCTTACTGAGCATATGGCTCCACTATTGGATAATACTAAAAGATTTAACCCGTATGTGTCCATGCATCCCAGCTTCAACAACAGTTGCACATCACATAAATGGTGATCAATCACATTGGGACCACAAAAGGGCACATTCAAGATAAGAATTATCTGGACAATGGAATGCAGAAATGAACCTATCCGTACCGACAGAATCAGTATCCCACACACACTCTGGTTCATGATGAGTGAGTAGTGTAGAGGTTTACAGATGGCCACAAAGTGGTCATAGGCCATTAAGTTGAGGACGAATATCTCCATGCAACCAAAGAAATGCATGGCAAATATCTGGGTCAGGCACTCATTAAAGGATATCGTGTT
>CM053775.1:48615589-48639165 GCA_028658325.1 Potorous gilbertii
TGATCCTTATAAAATTGTGTGTAACAACCTTTTCAAATTTGATTTCTCCCATTGTATTGTTTAGGCAGGGTGAGTTGAAAGGGATTACATGACTCTTTAAAGGTCATGAATGCAATAAATGTCAATCGAAATAATGATGGGCTGCAATTTTCTTTACACACCATGTCTACTACTCAATTTGCCTAACTAGAGTGTCTCTAAGAACTTGGACAGATCCTAGTTACTGCAACCAATGCATTCATTAATTATTGTTATTTGCATCTAATATTTCACATTTTCTCCTCCTTTAAAATTTTAAAACAAGGAGAGGATAATGTATCCTACTCTCACTTATCTTTGAAAATGTCATTTTTATTTCCCAGTGGACAATTTCGTAAAGATCCTAATACAATCAATAATTTTTCCAATCAGGCATTGAAGTCTTGAAAAATGTCTTAAACACCACTAGCAGTGTCCATATGATTTTGAAGGAAAAGGGGGAAGATTAGAAGAGGAAATGAGAGTGCAGAATTGGGGAATAGAGGAGAGGAGATAAAGGGAGATATAGACAGCAAGAAACACCTATAGAAGTAAACATAAAAATATAACATAGCTACCTATATAAATGTATATATGTGTGTGTGTGTACACATATATAGTGACGACAACATTTTCATGAGACAAATTAAATAATGCAGTTAAAGAACACTGAAAATTTTGTTGTTATTAATTTAGATACTTAAAGTCCAAACAATTTCTGGAGGCTGGCATAATAGCAGCTGGCAACTAACCATACGAAATTGGGAACTAAAGTAAGTGTGAGAAGATTTTGGTGAAGAAAACTTTACCATTATTTATACAAGATGACAAAACTAGAGTTTGAGGCAAACAATCATAAATTCGAAATCAGACAGTAACTTAGAGGGCACCTAATCCAAAACACTCATTTTATAAGTGAAAAAATACATTAGAAGAAAATTTATGGGTCAAGGTTCACTCTATTAGATATTCTTGTGTCCAAACTCACGTTATATAACACCAAGGTCAGCACTTTATCAGCAATGGAAATTGTAGCATTCCAAATACCGTTTAAACGATTCAGTCACTTGTCCTGCTAAATAAAGACAATACTAAACCTTTATTAAGCATTAGGAACTGCAAATTAGTATTTCCTTTTACCCCCACAATACCTGTCAAGGACAGGTGCTACCATTATTCACATTTTATAGATATACGAACTAAGCCAGACAGAGGAAGTGATTTTTCGCAGGGATAAAATGATATTAAGGACAACAAACTCCACTGGAATTTGAATATTCCTGATTTCAGGCTCAAAACTCTCTACTCTGCCACCTAGCTAGGTAGTAAGCAAATAATCACCTTTGTCTTTGAAATACCACTTTAAGAAATGCCTAGTTTTTCCTAATTACAACATTTTATGTGGAATCAAAAATATATAAGCTGCAGGATTTAAGGATATAGGGGTTACCCTTGTTTCCAAGCAAGGAAACTAAAAAACATGGTAGGTATTAGATTTGCACAGTATCGCAAATAAGAAGTGTATGATATAAGATTTAAACTCAGGGTTTCTAAGAAATAAAATAAATTCCAGGCACTGAGTCGTTATATTGTATTCACTAAATAACAGGATATTCAGAGGATGAAAATATTTTAGTTAGTACTTTACAATCATTAATCAGTATGCTACATATTAACCCTTGTTATTGGTCAAAAAAATACTAGGGAATGAGAAAGGGGATAAATATCAAAAAATACACTTATTTAAATCTATGAATGACGACACAGACAGGTTTTTTAAGACCCTGTTATATGCTCACAAGCTAGTAATAGTAATACTAGCAACTAAAATTTATGTGGAGTTTTGAGGTTTTCAAACTATTTTAAAATTACTCCATTTTATCCACACCATGATCTCCAAAGATAGGGACTACTACTATCACCATTTTACACAAAATAAACTGATGTTAATAGAAGTTAGGTGAGTTTCTCATTGTCACATATCTGCTTAGTGTCTGAGTTTGTATTTAAACTCAGGTCTTCTTAATACCTTGTCCAGACCTTTGATTACTGCAACCCCTATTTATCCAACTAGAAACAAATCTAAAACCACTACATCTGCACGGTAAAAGCCCTAGAAATTTATTACCTTTTCTTTTATATTTTTGTCATTTCATTTCCCTCTCTTCCTTTCCCTTTGCTTTTCTTCCATTCCCTCCTTTATCTTTGTTACTTTACTTTTAGTTTGAGGGGTTTTTGCCTCTCAAATCACCTCCTTACATCCTCTTTATTGAAGGAAAAATTATTTTTTCAAGAAAATTACGGATAAATACATCCACGTTGACAATAAATGAATGGCAACAGGTATATTTAAAAGAAGAAACACGAATGATGCAATAGTTACGGACTGTTAAACTCTGAGACCTGCCTCAGTGGTGTAACAGGTAATGTGGGAAGAGGAAAGGATATTGCAAGACCTTCCTGAAGACACTGAAATGAGACCATTAGAGTAGAATACTATTCATAATATTAGCCTTTCAGTCAATATTTTCTCTGTCTCTCCCTTTGTTTGCCTTTCTCTCTGTCTCTCCTTGCCCCTCTTTGTCTTTCTTTCCTCTCTCTTTTCATATAAGGAATGGCTTTCTGCATAGGTGGTGGTTAGGAATAATTTTAAAGAGGAAGGTCGTGAAACGTTCCAATTCAATAAAAACTCTTACAGGCCATGGCTAAAAGTGCTGGAAAATTTAGAATTACGTTTCTGTGCTTAGATTTTCGTTGGGGAATTAAGACGTGTATGAAGTTCACATCATAAATGAGGGGAAATAATTCAGGAGATTAATTATTTTGTATTTGAGGAATGAATAATCTTTTAATCCCTAGGCTTCAGTCTTAAGTTATTTGATTTTTTAAAATCTAAAATGAAGAATTGACTTTATAGTTTTCTTGAGACAGTCTTAATACAACATATTGTGATATAATTTCACATAAATGCACATAGAAGTAAATGAAAGTCTGACTGAAAACCTGAAAGTCGTTTCGAAAATATTGATTAGGCAATAATTATTAATGATGATGATCAAAATTGGAGCACCAAGTCAAAAAATCCCTACCTTTCCCTCAGATCTTCTTTAATGCAACTTAGGTTTTACTTCTTCTTTCCTTTTTCCATCTATTTGCTTTCTTCTTGTCTCTGGCAAGATCCCAATACTAGGACTTACTTATATAATTTACACCCATTGCCCACAGTTATGTTTTGGGACACAATGATGAAATAAACTTGGAAATATAAATCCTGAATTTGGACAAACATTCCCACAAATGCCTTAGTGACAAAGTACTCAGAAAAATCAAAGAAATAAAATATATGTCTTAATTTTAACAGTCCTTCAACCGCCATCAGTTAATTGTTAGCTATTATGTCCAATGCAGCCAAAGCACCATGAGATGCAGTAGCATTTCCAGCAACTTTAGGCTCACAAATTGAGGGGGTCATCATGCAGTTGACACTACACCCACTCTCGCTGTTAGGAGAGAACTACCTTGACAAAGAGCTCAAAAGTCAAGTGAATCGCTAGAAAAAAGAGGAAAAACCTGAAAAAAATTTGACGCCATAGAATCTTACATCGTTGAAAGGAATACCAAAATAAACAAACAGAAAAAGACAAAAAATTCAAAGCTTCTACATCCAAAGCTCCAAGAAAAATGCGAATTTGTCTCTGACTATGCAACAGGTCTAAAAGGATTTTGAAAATCAATAAAAGAATTGGAGGAACACTTGAGAAGAGAAATAAGAATGATGCAAGCAAATACTGAAAACCTGAGGCAACTGCATGCAGACGGAGACCCAAAAATGCTGAAGAAAATGACACATTAAAAAACAGACTAACCAAAATGGTGAACGATATGCAAAAAGTCAATGAGGAAAAAGAATTCCTTAAA
This sequence comes from Potorous gilbertii, assembly GCA_028658325.1. Lineage (NCBI taxonomy): Eukaryota > Metazoa > Chordata > Mammalia > Diprotodontia > Potoroidae > Potorous > Potorous gilbertii. The sequence continues at coordinate 48,619,526 of CM053775.1, forward strand.
ATGCAGAATTGTCCAGATGGAAAAGAAAGTACAAAGGTCACATAAGAAAATAATTCCTTAAAGACTGGAGAGCAGATGGAAGCTAACGACATTGTGAAAAATCAGGAAATTATAAAATAAAATCAAAGGAATGAAATAAGCAGACAGTATGAAATATCTCCCTGGAAAAACAATTGACCTGGAAAACAGATCCAGAATATCATAAGATCTAGCAGCTTCTACACTAAATAATAGAAGAGGTTGGGATATGATATTCCATAGTTCAAAGGAGACAGGAGTACAACCAAGAATCACCTATTCAGTAAAACTGAGTGTAATACCTCGCAGGAAAAAGTCGCTAAACGAAATACAAGACTTTCAAGCAGGCTTGATGAAAAGACTGAATAGAAAACTTGGCTTTCAAACACATGAATCAAGAGAAGCATGAAAAGCTAAAAAGGAAAGAGAAATCATAATGGAATTACTAAAGTTTTACTGTTGACATTCCTACACGGAAAGAAAATATTTGCAGCTCTTGAGGCTCTTTTCAGTATATGTATATAATTATCTCTTGCATAAGACAAGCAAGAAAAAACTTTTTCAATGGAGGGGAAGAGTGTGGAGCTGAGATGGAAAGAGTAAAACTTAATGTCACTGGATTTGAATTAAGGAGGGTATAACATGCACACTCACTTGGTATGAAGATCTTTTTTACACTACAGGTTAAGTGGTATATAATAGAAGGGAGGGCAAGTGGGCAGAATGGTAATTTCAAGTAAACACTTTTGAGGAGAGACGGGGTCAAAACAAAGAACAGACTAAATGGGGGGAGGATAGGATGGAGGAAAATATAACTTGTCTTCTACCACATGACTGGTATGGAACTGTTTTGCATGACTGCACAGGTATAACTTATACTGAATTGCTTGTTTCTCAGTGGGGATGGGTGGGGATGGAGAAAGGGAGAGAAGTTGAAATTTCAAGCTTTCAAAACTCAATGTTAAAAATTTTTGACTGATAGAGCTGACTTTATATTTTTTGGACAACCACCATGTTTTTTAATTGAAGGATGGAGATTAGCTTCCTTCACTTGAAAAATGACAAACACATTTTTAGGTTTTAAAAATTCTTCTAGCAGAGGTCTGGACACTGTGTTTAATAGAGAACGAACTGCTAAAAATAATTTGTCTCTGCTCCTATTTTATTCTCTCTCTTTCTCTCCCGTGGCTCTGTGCCCTCTTCATTTTAGGATAAAATTAGAAATCTGGAAACATTTTTTCGTATCTCTTCACTTGACAAAATACAATGTTATATTTTCTAAAACTGGTATTTTCAATTTCTTTTAGGAATGCAAAATTAAGTTAATACACTGGTTTTTTTTCCTCTTTATTTTTACCTCCCTGTCAATTGGATTAGTAATCTGAAGAAATGTAAAGGATTCTGGCTTCTGACTGAACCATCACCTATGACAATATGCATGAACATCAACTTTATAAAAATAAGTAACAGCAAAAAGAAGAAAAGTGGTAATTTGTTTTTCATGTTTCTTTTTTAAATCAAATTGACCAAATAATTATCAATTTTATTGGTTTTTCCATAAAATAAACCAAATTGACCAAAGGTTTATGAATTTTATTGGTTTCTCCATAAAATAACCTTTACTTTTATTTGTTAGTTCAATAGTTTTCTTAATTTCAATTTTATTAACCATTCCTTTGCTTTTTAGTATTTACAATTTTGTATTTACTTGATGATTTAATTTGTTTTTTATAGCTTTTTCTGCTGCATACCCACTTCATTGATCTCCTCTTTCTCTATTTTATTCATGTAGGCATTCAAAGATATAAAACTTCCCCAAAGAACTGCTTTTTCAGTATCCCATGAGATTTGATACGTTAACTCATTATAGTCATTCTCTTGACCACAGTTGTTGACTGTTTCTATGATTTGTTGATTAACTCACTCTTACATTAGGATTAGATTATATAGCTTCCAATTAGTTTTGGTCTTTCAGTAGCCTTTTATTACATATAATTTTTATTGCATTATGATCTGACAAGGACGCATTCGCTACCTCCACCTTTCAGCAATGGATTGTTAGATATTGTGCCCCGGATAAGGTCAATTTCCTATATGTGCAATTTCCTGCTGAGAAAATGTATATTCTTTCTATCCCCATTCAGTTTTCTCCAGAAATCTACCATATTTACATTATTCAGAGATTAATTTACCTCCTTAACTTCTTTCTTGTTTATTTTGAGATTAGATTTATCAAGGTTTGAAAGTGGGAGTTTGAAGTCCACCTACAGTAAAGTTTTGCTGTTAATTACCAATATGAAAATTGAAAAGAGGGAATTCACCTTCACTGAGGAGGAAATTAAAACAACAATTAGAAATTACTTTGCCCGACTGTAGGCCCATATGTTTGACAATCTGAATTAAATGGATGATAATTTTAAAAAAAGATTGCCCTCATTAAAAGAAGAGGAAGGTGAATACCTAAATATCATCTCACAAAAAGAAATGGAAGAAGTCATTACATGAACTCCAATGGAAAAAATCGCCAGGGCCAGATGAATTTATAAGTGAATAATATTAAAATCATTTTTTTTAAAAAACCCAGTTAGTTCTAATACTATATGGACTGTTTGGGAAAACTCGGGAAGAAACAGTCCTAGCAAACTATTTTAAAGATACAAATATCATTCTGATACCCAAACCAGGAAGAACAAAAACAGAGAAAGAAAATGATGGAACAATTTCTATAATGAATGTAGATGCAAAAATTTTAAATAAGATTTTAGCCAAAAGAATACAGTAAATTATCACGAGGATAATACATTAAGATCAGGTAGGATTTACATCAGGAATGCCAGTCTGGTTCAATATTAGGAAAACTATAAGCATTATTGCCAAAATACAAAACCCATTCTCATTTTAAACACTGAAGAGCACAGGAATTAATGGAACTTTCCATAAAATAATAAGCACTTTCTACCTACAACCTTCAGCAAACATTATATGCAACGAGAATTACATATATGAATTTCCAAGGAGGATGAATGGTGGAAAAAGGATTTCGATTTTCACCACTATTATTCAATACCTTACTAGAAATTTTAGTTGTATCAATAAGAGAAGAAAAAAATTGAAGCAATCGAAACAATGAAAGAAGAAATTAAGTTCTCACTTTTTGCAGATGACATGTTGATATATCTAGAGAATTCCAGGAAATCAAGTAAAACACTACTTGAAATAATAAAAACTTTGGCAAAGTTGCAGGTTTCAAAACAAAGTCTCACAAGTGATCTGTATTTCTATTTATTACTAACCAAACAAAACAGCAAGAGATGAAAGAGAAATTCCTTTTAAAGTAAAAGTGGACACTATAAAATATTTGAGAATCCACCTGCCAAAAGAAACCCAGGGACTGTATGAACACAATTACAAGGCACTTTTTGCAGAAATAAAGTCAGATCTCAGGAAATCGAAAAACGTCAGTTCCTCGTGGGTAGGCCAAGTCAATACAATAAAAAGTACAATTCTACCTAAATTATTTTACTTATTCAGTGTCATACATACCAAAGCACCAGACAACTATTTTTGGAGCTAGATTATCTAATATCAAAATTCATGTGGAAGAACAAATTATCCAGAATATCAAGGTAACTAGTGAAAAGAAATGCTTGGGAAGGAAGCCTACCCCTACCAGATCTCAAATTATTTTATAAAGCAGTAAATACCAAAACCATTTGGTGCTGGCTAAGAAACAGAGCAGTACATCAGTGGAATAGGTTAGGTACTAAGGACACAATAATCAAAGAATAGAGTAATCTTCTCTTTGATAACCCCATGAACCCCAACTTATGGTACAAGAACTAATAGTTTTACAAAAATTGTTGGGAAACCTGGATACCTATGTAGCAGAAACTAGGAATAGAAAAATGCCTGATACTGCACATAAGAATAAAATTCAAACGGGTACATAAACGGGGTATAAAGATTGATACCTTAAGCAAATTAGTGCAGCAAGGGAGAGTGTATTTATCAGACTTAGGGAGAATGAAGAAATATTGATTAAATGAGATATAGAAAGTATTATAAAATACAAAATGGATAATTTTGATTACAATAAATTGAAAGGTTTTTACACAAGCAAACCAAATTCAAATAAGATTAGGAGGAAAGTAGAAAACTGGAAAAGAATTTTTTCAACTAGTGTCTGTGATAAAGACCCCATTCCCAAAATATATGGCGAACTGAGCCAAATGTACAAGAACACTGGTCATTCCCAATTGATAAATGGTTGGAGGGTATTAACAGTCACTTTTCAGAGGAAGAAATCAAAGCTATGTATAGTCGTATTAGAAAAATGTTCTAAATCAGTATTGACTAGAGAGATACAAATTAAAACAACTTTGAGATACCACATCACACCTATCAGATTGGCTAACACGATAAAAAAGTAAGATGATAAATGTTGGAGAAGATGTGGAAGAGTTGGAACACTAATTCATTGCTGCTGGAGCTGGGAGCTGATGCAACCATTCTGTAGGGCAATTAGGAACTATGCCCAAAGGGCTACAAAAATGTGCATGCCCTTTGACGTAGCAATACTCTTCCTAGGACTGTATCGCTAAGAGATCATACAAATGGGAAAGGGTCCCACCTGTACAAATTTATTTATAGCAGCTCTCTATGTGGTCACCAAAAAGGAGAAATCAAGGGGATATCCGCCCATCCATTGAGGAATGCCTGAATAAAATGTTGCATGTGAGTGTAACAGACTATTGTTGTTGTATAAGAAATGATGAACAGGATGACTTCAGAGAGGTTTGAAAAGACTTATATGACCTGATGCTGAGTGAAAGGAGCAGAAACAGGAGAAATTTGTACACAGTAACAACCACAGTGTGCAATAAATTTTTCTGGTGAACTTAGTAGTTCATTGCAAAACAAGGACTTAAAAAAATACCGATGGATCCTTGAGGCAAAATGCTTTCCACATCCATAGAAAGAATTATGGACTTCAATTGCAGAATGAAGGACACCATTTTCTCTTATATTATGCTTTGTTTGTTTTATGATTTTTTCCATTTATTTTAATTCTTTTATGCAACATGACTAAGGTGAAAATATATTTAATAGGAATGTTTCTGTAGAACCTATATAATATCACAAGCCATCTCAGGGGGTGAGTGGGGAGGGACGGCGGAGGCATGCGGAGGGAGGGAAAAATCTAAGATATGTGGAAGTCATTGTAGAGCACTGACAACAATTAACATAATTTAATTAAAAAATAAAAAGCACTTTACAAATATTATCTTTTCTGCATCCCACCAAAAAAAGAACACACGTGATTGTAGAAGCAGTAGCATAAAAGAAGAAAACAAGTCATTAGGAAAAAAATTTTGTGAAAATTGGCAAGGACCTTACATTCACCACTATGGCTATGTATGCGAAATATATTTATTTAGTAAAACCTCTAATTTAAAACAGCACACAATTATTAGGCAAGAAGAAACCGATCAACCTCAAGCTCATTCAAAGTCCTGGAATATATTTTCCTCAGAGAAGCTGAGTAAATGTGAGGTGTGAATACGCACAAACACACGAACACAAACACAAAAACACTATGTGTGTGTATGCGCATATGTGTGTATATGACATATATCTATATATACATCTCAATTTCTATAAACGTCTGTATTTTAATGCTGCCATGCACGTCTTTGAAGGATACGCCTTGAGACTTATGGGAAGTTTACGTTTTCCCCTTTAATAGACTGAATAAAGAAGTAATAGGAGTGGAGTAGAAATACATTGGGGTGTCATATGTCTGTTCATCCTTCGCTACTTTCTTTAGTTAAATCTAGAGACTTATGACTTCCATTTAGAAACAAATGTAGTCTAAGTGCAGTTTAACCTTTACTAGCTAAAATATCTTTAAAGGTATCCTTAATAATTGTCAAAGAACATTTCCTCAAATTAAGTTTGTGAATAATTAATACACGTGTTGTTTTCTTCATTTTGAACATGACCAAACTAAGACTGTAAGAGATTAAGCAATTTTTCCAAGATCATACATCTATAAGTGATTGTGAAACACTTTATAATCAGATCTCCTGAATCCAAGAACTATAATCCACTGAACACATCACGTATTTTTGAAAGTTTATTCGTTTCCAGTGTTCCACAATCACTTCCATGTAACTTAGAATTTTTAACACTCCCTCCCCCTCCTTCCCCTGTCTCTCCCCATTCCCTCCCTGAGATGACACACAATTTTATGTAGGTTCTGCACATACGTTTCTACCAAAGACATTTTCACTTTAATCATGTTGCACAGCATTAAAATGAGTGTGAGAAATCATAAAACAAACCAAAACGTAATACAGAAGAAAATGATATGCTACTTTCAGCAATCGAATTCTATAATTCTTTCTCTGACTGTGGAAGGCATTTTACCTTAAGAGATAATTGGGAATTTTTTGAGTCCTTGCGTTGCATTGAAGTACTAAATCCACCAGAAAATATTCTGGCGCACTGTGGTTGTTGCTGTGCATAAAGTTCTCCTGGTTAGGCTCTTTTTGCTTAACGTCAGTTCATGTAAGTTTTTCCAGGCGTCTCTGAAGTCTTCCTGTTCATCATTCTTTATAGAGAAATAGTATTGCATTACATCCGTATACCACCATTTATTCAGTGTTTCCCCAATTGATGGCCATCACCTTGATTTTCAGTTCTTGGCTACCACAAAGAGAGCTGTTATAAATATTTTTACACGTGTGGGACGCTTGACCGTTTTTATCATCTCTTGGGGATGCAGTCCTAGGAGCGTTATTGCAGGGTCCCTTTGAGCAGAGTTTTAAAATGCTCTGCAGAATGAGTGGAACAACTCACAGATCCGCCAGTAATGAATCAGTGTTGAAACTACCACATCTTCTCCAACATTTATCATCATCCTGTTTGTCATGTCAGACAATCTGACAGGGGTGATGTGGTATCTCAGAGTTTGGATTTGTATCTCTGTAATCAATAGTGATGTAGAGTATTTTTTCATATGATTATCAATAGCTTAATTTGTTCCTCTGAAAACTCCCTGTTTCTATCCTTTAACTTATTGCACTGGTCTACCTTCTGTTTCTTAGTACCAAAGGGTTTTGATAATGGCTGCTTTATAACACAATTTGATGTCTGGTGGAGTTAGGCCCCCTTCCCGAGCATTTGTTTTCATTACTTCCCTTGATATTCTGGACGTTTTGTTTTTGCAGATGAATTTTGATATTATTTCTTCTAGATCTATAAAATAATTATCTGATAGTTTGATGGGTAAGGCACTGAATAAGTTAATGAATTTAGATAGAATTGAAATTTTTATTAAATTGACCCAGCCCACCCACGAGCAACTGATGTTTGTCCACTTGCTTATATCTCATTTTATTTGTGCAAAAAGTATTTTGTAATTGTGTTCATACGGTCCCTGGATTCGTTATGCTAGGTAAACTTCCAAATATTTTATAGTGTCTAGTGTAACTTTAAATGAGTTTCTCTTTCTTTTTCTTATTGTGGGCTTTCTTAGTAATGTATAGAAATCCAGAAGATTTGTATGGGTTTATTTTGTAATCTGATACTTTGTAAAGTTGTTTATTATTTCAAGTAATTTTTTACTTGATTCTCTGGGATTCTCTAAGTATATCTTCATATCATCTGCAAATAATGATAACTTAGTTTTTCTTTGCACTTTCTAACGCCTTCAATATGTTTTTCTTTTCTTATTGCTGCGCCTAATATTTCTAGTAACACAACGAATAATAGTGGTGATAATGGCCATCCTTGTTTCACCCCTGATTTTATTGGAAATGTATGTAGCATATGCAAATCGCATCTAATGGTCGCTGCAGGTTTAGGTACGTACTGCTTATTATTTTATGGAAAATTCCATTTATTCCTATGTTCTCCTGTGTTTTCAATAGGATTATGTGCTGTATTTGGTCAAAAGCTTTCTCTTAATCTATTGAGATAATTACGTGTTTTCTGTTAGTTGTCTTCTTGATATGGTCAATGATATTAATAATTTTCCTAATGTTGAACAAACCTTTCATTCCTGTTATAAATCCTACCCAATCATAAGGTATTATTCTGGTGATAGTTTGTTGCATTCTTTTTGCTAAAATCTTATTTAAAATTTTTGCTTCTCTATTCGTTAGAGAAATTGGTCTATAGTTTCCTTTCTCTCTATTTGCTCTTCCTGGTCTAGGTATTAAAACCATGTTTGTACCATAAAAGAATTTGGGCGGACTCCTTCTTTCCCAGTTTTCCCAAATAGTCTATATGGAATTGCAATTAACTGTTCTTTAAATGTTTGATTGAATTCGCTTGTGAATCCATCCGGGCCTGGAGATTTGTTTCTAGGGACTTCATTGATGGTTTCTTCAATTTATTTTTCTGAGATGGATTATCTAAGTTTTGAACTTCCTTTTCTGTTTGATTGGGCAATTTATATCTTTTGATCTCATTTATATTGTCGAATATAGGCCCATTAAGTGGGGCAAAGTATTTTCTAATTATTGCTTTAATTTCCTCCTCATTGGAAGTGTGTTCACCCTTTTCATTTTTTATATTGGTGATTTTGTATCCTTTTTTTTAATCAAATTGCGCAAAGGTTTATCAATTTAATTGTTTTTTTTTATAAAAGCAACTCTTAATTTTATTCATTCGTTAAATGGTTTTCTTGAATTCAATTTTATTAATCTCTCCTTAGGTTTTCAGTATTTCTAATTTGTTATTTACTGGGAGATTTTCAATTTGTTTTTGTTTCAAGATTTTTCTGCTGCATGCCCAATACTCTGATCTCCTCTTTCTCTATTTTATTCATGTAGGGATTCAAAGATAGAAAACATCCCTTAAGAACTGATTTTGTAGTATCCCATAAGATTAGGTAATTTGTCTCATTATTGTAATTCTCTTGAATGAAGTGGTTGATAGCTTCTACAATTTGTTGTTTAACCCACTCATATTTTCGGATTAGGTTATTCAATTTCCAATCAATTTTTACCTTTATTTCCATGGTTTTTGACTACCTGCAAGTTTTATTGCATTATCATCTTAGAGGGTTGCTTTGACTATACCTGCCTTTTTGCACTGGATTGTGGGGGTTTTGTGGCCTAGTGTATGGTCAGTTTTTGTATATGTTCCATGTACCCCTGAGAAAAAGGTATATTCTTTTCATTCCCCATTCAGTTATGTCCAGAGATTTATCATATCTGCCTTATTCACAGTTTTGTTCACCTCCTTAACTTCTTTCTTGTTTATTTTGAGGTTAGATTTATCCAAGACAGAGAGGGGGACATTGAAGTCCACACTAGTATTGTTTTGCTTTCTATTTCTTCGTATGATTACCTTAACTTTTCCTCTAAGAATCTTCATGCTATGCCACTTGGAGCATATATGTTTAGTAATGAAAGTGCTTTCTTGTGTATGTTGCCTTTTAGCAGGATATGGTTTCTTTCCTTATTTCTTTTGATTAGGTCTGTTTCTGCTTTTGCTTTGTCTGAGAAGATTGCTACCTCTACTAACCCCACATCAGCAGAATCACTAAATATTCTGCTCCAACCTTTTACTTTTACCCTCTTTGTATGCCCCCGTTTGAAATGTGTTTCATCATTCAATTTTTACCCACTCCCCTTGTCTATCTCTATCGATTTTACGTTTCATAAGAAATATTTAGTTCTCAAAATTGACAAGTATCATCTTCCCTTACAGGAATGAAAACTGCTTACCCATATGGTGTAACAAGGCTTTGTCCCGCTGTTTACATTTTTATGCCTCTCTTAAGACTTGTGTTTGAAGACAAGATTTTCTATTGAGTTCTGGTCTTTTCATCAGCAAAGTCTGCAAAGCCCTCATGTCATTGAATATCCGTGTCCTTGTCTGACCTATTCTGCTCAACATTTCAGGATAACTAATCCTCGGTTGTAGTCCTTGCTCCTTTGCCTTTTGTAATTATCATATTCCAATTCCGTTGATCTTTCAATGTAGAAACTGCACGGTTTCGTGTTTTCCTGACCATAGCACCTTGATATTTGAATTATTTCTTTCTGGCTTCCTGCAGCATTTTGTCGCTCAACTGATAGTTCTGGAATTTCACAATAATATTCCTTTGGAATTTTAGTTTGGTGCCTCTTTCAGGAGGTGAACAGTGGATTCTTTCAGTCACTATTTTTCCCTCCGTGTCTAGGATTTCTGGTCAATTTTTCTTGATGATTTCTTAGACGACAATTTCCAGGGTCTTTTTTAACTTTGCCTCTCATAGACTATTATTTCTTAGATTTGTTTCTCCTGGATCTATTTTCCATGTAAGTTATTTTTGTAATAAGATATTTTACGTTTTTTTCCATATTTTTATTCTTTAGATTCTGTTTGACTGACACTTGATGTCTCACAGATTTATTCCGTTTATACTCACCCAATTACATATTTTGTCAAATTGTTTTCTTCAGTTAAATTTTGCATCTCCTTTTCCATCTCTCCACTTGTTCCTTTTGAGGAATTATTCTCACTAGTTAAGTTTTGTACTTCCTTTTCCATTTCTCCAATTGTCCTTTTAAATGCTTCTGTGATTTTTTTCATGTTTTTAGAGTCATTGTTCAATTTTTCTTCTATTTCTGTAATTTTGGTGTTAAATCCTCCCTGAGCTCTTCCAAGAAGGCCCTTTGTGCTTCAGACAACTTCACATTCCATTCTGAAGTTTCATATGGGAATGCAGCCTCAGTGCTGACCTGTTTGGTATTTTTGTGGTCCTAGTCCCCATAGAAACATTCTATGTTCTTTTCTTTTCTGCTTTGCTTCTTTCTCATGATAATATTCCTTTTCCTGTTTTTTGAAGTAGATCTCTGAGTATGTGACACAGAAAGCTCTCCGTTCATCTTGGTGAATATCTGGTCACTGCATTCAGATGGCTCTGGAGGAGAAGTGAGGCTGGTGTCCTGCACAGCCATCCCTCGCCCAAAGAATAAAAGTGAAGTGCAAGTCGCGTCATCATTTCTCTGATGGCATTGTCTATTTGGCAATGAAAGAAGAACACACAAAACTACACATGTATGGTCAGACAGTTGGATCTCTCTGTTGATCTGTGATGTACATATTGCTGATATTTAGACAGTTGGAAGTCTTGTAGTTTGGTCTTTCTTTCTCTGAAGTTCAGGGTACTGACTTTTTCCCCTGCACTAAGTGAATAATACATGTGCTTGACTGAATAAGATTGTTTACTTCTAAAAAAGGGAAGAAAATATTATAAACACAATTTTCTCCATTTGATTTAAATCTGAATTGCAGTTATCAACATTCTTCTATCCTATGTCAATGTAGAATATCTGGAAAATCTTTTCAATGTTAGAAAATATGAGAAGTCATATTTCTGCAGCTGAGTTATTGTTCATTTCATTGAACACGGCTGTATATCAATTTTCTCATCATTTTGTAAAATGAAAATGATACCTGCTCGTCTACTACTCAAAATGTACAGGCATGATATGACTTCATTAAAACCAGTGTTCCTTTATAAATAAAGAAGTTATCCAAATTAAGGGAAATTCAAAATACTGATTTTATTTATTCATAATAAAAATTGCATTATATCTGAGATCCTTGTTTATTTAATACTGTCCTAATTTTTTATTCTAACATTCAAGTCTTCCCAGAACTTATTGTTGCATTTGATCCCCTCTTCAATGATCTACAGGAAGCAATTTAAACTGCTAGAGTATTTTTCTTTCTTTATATTTGTCCTTTGTGAAGCCCTAGAATCAAGTCTTATTTCTGACTCCAATTGGTAATGGAATATTTGTCAAGTTACTTTACTCCTCAGTTCTACAGACATCTCACTATGACTATCTTTTAAATAATAGGAAGATTCATGTACATTTCCTTGTACCTTTTAAGTACTAAGTAGTTAGAAACCCCCCAAAATACTTAAAGTAAAAACGATGAAAAGTGACATGGAGAGTAACGAAGAGACGTGAAGAAAGAAAATAAGTGATATGAGGAGGGGTCTGAAGATTGTGCAGAAGAAGTAAAATATGGAGGACAAAAAGTGATAGAAGGATATCTTAGAAGGAAGATAACTATCATTTCATCACCTTCCCTTTAATATCATTTTCCATTGAAGATACAAGTTTTTGAGATGATGAATCTCAACCACAAACTTTTAAAAAGTTCACAGCTCTTTCTTATTTTCTGTCCCAAATTTATAAAACAATAGTTACTAGAAAGGAAGCCAATGGAAAGGGTAGGGTGCATTTACCTTAAATTTCTGCCACATTGTACTCTCTGTATTAACCAATGTCACCAAACTCCTCAAATAAAACCCAGAGAATGATGAGTCTTCTACATGTGAACCCTGGTGTACGGAAGAAACATCATTTGAGGCATCATTTCATTGCCTACTATATACCTGTATTTTCCACACACAGAAACACACACAGGCATATAGATACACACACATATGTGTGTAGGAAGGTTAAGACAAAAAAGTCTGCCTAAAAGGAGGAAATAAACACTGAGTTCACTATTCTGTTCTATACGTTCAGGAATGGACAGGCCTATCAAGATATCACTTAAATTCACATTAACAGTGGTAACTGCAAATTGCTCTGTTGTGCTAACACGTTCTTTTCTTCTGCTTGTTACATTTAGGAATATGGGAGTGAGGTAGGTTTTATGGGTAATATGGTATATGAATCATCCTACTGTAAGATTGGTACTGCTCTAAATAAATGGCACGACTTAGAATTCATTTGTTACCTGTCAGTAGTAGCATCCTTCACTAGAGTAACATAAAAGACACTTCCAAGTGTTCTTACCGATGGTAGAAAGAGAATTAGGGACTTTTGATCTTTAAAGTCAGTGGGAAGTGTCTATTTTGCTGCTTTGGAGTAGAGAGTAGTTCAGCTTAGGGTCCACGTGCACAGACTGGATCTGAGCAGGCTTCAAGGGGACTGAATTCCTGGAATCTCTGAAGGGTTCCAGACTTCACAACCTGGAACCATGGAGAAAAATTTGGGAGTGTGAGTGGATAAAACCTGTGGGAACTGAATGAGAGAGTAAAGTGATCTGGGCACAGTCCTAGGGCAGCAGAGTGTAAGATTCCACTGAAGCCAAAATACCATGAGAGGCCACAGCAGTGGCATTTTCTGGAACTCTAGGCTCACAGATTGAGACAGTGGGATCAAGCAAATGACAGTAAACTCTACCCACTCTCACTGGAAGCAGAGATCAACCTTGAAAAAAGAGCTCAAAAGTTAAGTAAACGCCTGGGGAAATCGGCAATATCTGAAAAAAGTTCAGACTACAGAATCTTACTTTATTGAAAAGGAATACCAAATTATACAAGCAGAAAAAGATAACAAAGTCAAAGCTTCGACATGCAAAGCCTCTATGAAGAATATGAAATGGTCTCATGCCATGGAAGCGGTCAAAAAGCAATATGAAAATCAAGTAAAAGAACTGAAGGAACACCTGAGAAGAGAAATGAGAATGATGCAACCAAATACTGAAAACCTGAGTCAACTGCTTACAAAAGGGGAACCAAGAAATGCTGTCGAAACCAGCATCTTTAAATAGACTAATGAAAATGTCAAAAGAGATCCATACAGCCAACGAGGAGAAGAAATCCTTAAAATCCAGAATTGTTCAGATGGAAAAGGAAGTTGAAATCTCAAATAAGAAAATCATTCGTTGAGGATTGAAATGGAGCAGATGGAAGCTAATGACTTTTTAAAAATTATGAAATTATGAAGCAGAACCAAGGAAATAAAAAAGCAGACACTATGAAATGTATCATACAATGGACCTGGAAAATAGATCCAGGAGAGATAATAACTCAAGACCTAGCAGATTCTACAGAAAGGGATAGAAGGACTTGGGTTATGGTATTCTATAGGTCAACAGAGGTAAGATTAAAACCAAGGATCACCTATCCAGCAGAGTTGAGGATAACACTCCAGGGCGGAAAAGTCATTATATGAAATAGAGGACTTTCAAGAAGTCTTCCAATGAGATATTTCACATTCTCTTCCATTTTTCCATTATTTAGATTTTTTTTTGTGATTTCTTGGTTTCTCAGAAAGTCATTGGCCTCCATCTGCTCCATTCTAATTTTGAGAGAACTGTTTTCTTCAGTGAGCTTTTGAATCTCTTTTTCCACTTGACTAACGCTGCTTTTGAAAGCATTCTGCTCCTCACTGGCTCTTTGAACCTCTTTTGCCAATTGAGTTGGACTGTTTTTCAAGGTGTTATTTTCTTTAGCATTTTTGGGTCTCCTTTAGCAAGGTATTGACCCGTTTTTCATGCTTTTCTTGCATCTCTCTCATTTCTCTTCCCAGTTTTTCCTCCACCTGTCTAACTTGATTTTCAAAATCCTTTTTTGAGCTCGTTCAAGACTTGAGCCCATTGCCTATCTATTTCAGATGTTTGGGATACAGAAGCCTTGACCCTTATGTCTTTAACTGATGGTAACCAGTTTTCTTCTTCGTCAGAGAGGAATGGAGGAATCATCTTCTTCCTTAGAAAGTAACCTCCTATTGTCTTATTTTTTTTCCATTTTCTGGGCATTTTCCTAGCCAGTTAGTTGACTTCTGAGATTCTTCTCCACCCCTGCCTAGATCTGCCCAGCTAGTGCTTGGGGTCTGAGATTCAAATGCTGCTCCCCAACCTCAGGGCTTTTGGCGGCAATCGTGGCTGCTATTCAGGGTAAGATTAAATCAGGTTCTCAGGTGGGGCCAGGGCTGCCTCCCAGCCTCTGTTCCCTCAGGGGTTTTATGCAGAGACCTTCTGTAATAAAGCTTCTGCTAAGCTCCTGCATGCTCTGGGAGCCTCTGGCCGCCCGTTTCCTCTACAGCTGCCTCCCGAGGGGGCCTCAATCATGGAGACCCCTCGCTCCCCTCTCAGTCTGTCCAGACTTCTGTTTCACGGACCTGTGAGTCTGTGGGTGGAGGGACCGTTGGGGCCGATGGAGATTTCGTCCCTGAAGCCTGCTCAGATCTACTTGCTCCTCTCAGTGCTGCACGACAGGGTTACACTCACATCTGGTGCGAGGCGGATCTTTGGGTTCGGTCTTTCAGTGCTCTCTGGAAAGGAAATCTCCTTCACCCCGTTGCTGCGTGACTTCACTGTTTCAGAATTTGTTGGGAGTTCTTTTTATAGATAATTATGGGCTGTGGGTCCAGAGCTATCATATGTGTGTCTTTCGACTCCGCCATCTTGGCTCTGCCCCCCTAAGGTTTTTCCGACTTTCAAGCAGGCTTGAGGAAAAGACCTAAGCTAAATATAACATTTCACTTTCAGACATAAAAATCAAGATTAGCAAGAAAATGTAAAAAAGAAAGAGAAATCATAGTGGAATTACTAAGTTTTACTGTTTACATTCTTACAGGGAAAGAAAATATGTCTATCCCCTGAGACATTTTTAGTATATGTATATAATTATCTCTCACATAAAAGAAACAAGAGACAGCTTCTTCATTGGAGAGGGTGAGGGTGGAGTACAGAGGGAAGTAGTGAACCTTACTCTCACTGGATTTGACTTAAAGGAGGAAATAACATGTACACTCAGTTTGGTATGAAGATCGATTTTTATGCAACAGGTAAAAGGTGGATGATAGAAGGGAGGGCAAATGTGAGGAAGGGTGATTACAAGTAAACGTTTCTGAGGAAGGAAAGGGTCAAAGAGAGAATAGAAGAAATGGGAAGAGTATAGGATGGAGGGAAATATAATTAGTCTTCCTCCACATGACTGTTATGGAAGTGTTTTGCATGGATTAATATGTAAAACCTACATTGAATTGTTTGCTTTCTCAGTGGGGATGGGTAAAGAGGGAGGAAAGGAGAGAAGCTGGAATTACAAAGCTTTAAAAATGAATGTTAAAACTTGTGTTGACATGTAACTGGGAAGTAAGTCATACAAGCAAAGGGCCATAGAAATCTGTCTTGCCCTGCAACAAAATAAAGGGAAAGGAGACGAGAGAACTGTGGGGTGCGATAGAAGGGAGGGCAGCTTGGGGGAAGTGGTAGTTGGAATTCAATATGTCGTGGGGTGAGTGGAGGGAAGTTTGGGAAATAATTTGTATCCTAAAATCTTTTGTAATTGATTACTGAAAACTAAAAATCAATAAATTAATTTTTAAAGTAACTATGCAAATGTTTCTCTCTCTCTCTCTATATATATATATTATTGCAATTAGTTTGCCCAAAGGATCCAATGTGGAATAAATTCAGTGTGGTCTGTGACTAGCATTCAGAACACAATCACAGCACTAATTATGGCATTCATAAACCAGACACTTCCTGTGTACTCTGAAATCAAATTGTGTAGTCAATCTCTTGCTGCCTTTTCACAATATGTCTGTTATTTAAAAATGAAAACAGGACATGGGTTAACAGAATTTCAAAGTTGGAAAGAACTTTATGTGAAAAGAAGTCTTATCTGTACCCTCAAAACAATTATTACTATATATAATGATGTTCCCTAGCCCACCAACTCCCATATCTTACGTACAACGAGAGGGAATTTACTAATTCCTGAGCTATCCCATTCAGGTTTTTGAGAGCTGTAATCATTAGAAAGTGTGTTTTCTGTACATGCTTGTTTTTATTTCTGTTACACAGACATGAAGTTTGAATTTATGTCTTTGAGGCTTCCACCTATTTAACCTAGTTCTACCATCTAAGAACAAAGTGAAAATATAATTCCTTTCCTAAGTAACTGTCATTCTAATACCTTGAAGACAGTGTTGCCGTTATTGTTGCTGTTGCTGTTTTGTTCCTACACTTGCGTCTTCTAAATTCCTTCAACTAATTCTTGTTCTTATGAATTCCGAACTCTTTCATATACTAATTGCCCTGCTCTGGATCCTTTTTAGTTTATTGATATTTTTGAACAATTTTTGGCAACCGTAACACAACAAAATTTGCCGTATTTTCTTTTCCCGTGGAGAGCAGAAAGGAACTGACTCTTCCTCGCCCTAGAAGTTCTTTATTTCATCCACAGATTGTATTATTTTGTTCCTTCTATATCATAATTAACGGGTATCAATCTTAGAAAATAGTATGAATGTCACATGGCAACCTATGAATTAATGTGGTTTTGGACTGACAAGAAATTTGAAACATAAGCAAAGAGACAATATAAAATTGAGCATATTTGAGAAGAGTGTGAAGCATTAAATTCATGAGTCTTATAGGACCCAATAAAATGATAAATATCTGTATAATGACATGGACAGAATGGATAGGGAAGAAATAGAACATGAGAAAGATCTGAAACAGTCCCATTGATTTTTTGGAACCCATGTTTTCTGAGATTTTTCATTTTAGATTACATAGTTGCCCATACTTTACATGTCTCTTCCCATGACAGAAGCACCAACAATGGAAGGTGAAAATGTTATATTATGATCTATAAAAGTGCCCTCTTCTATCACTGATGTGTTTTTTTCTTTCTCTATTTTGGTAGTCTGGAAGAGGAAAAAGTAATTCAGGTCTAATTGATTCATTTATCGAGTGTCAAGTGTTAAACATTGAATAGTGCTGTGTGGTTTGGTGGAAAGAAAATTGGACTTTGAGTCAGGAATGCTGATATCTAGCCTGCTTCAGATTGCTAATGGATCAACTATGAATTCATTGGCTTCACCTCTGTGAGTCTTTCCTTGAATGTTATTAATGAACAGCCAGTATCTGAAGACCCTAGTTTCCATCTAACTCTGACATTGTATGAACTACTTTAGCAAAATATAGGGAAAATAAATTTAAAAAGGAAAAAGCAACAATGTATTGCACTATGTCTCGATATCAAAACCAAAAAATTTGGTTGGGGAGATAAGAAATTAAAATAAAAGGAAAATAAATCAGATAGGTAGATAGACTAAAAAATAATAATTGGACTGACAGAACTGAATTTATATTTTTGGATTCTGAACAACTTTTTTTTTAATGAGGTGGGGAGATTAGCTTCCTTCACCTGAAAGGTGAAAAGCTAACTTATTTCTATGTTTTAAAAATTCTTCTGGCAGAGGTTTGGACACTGTGTTTCATACAGGATAAACTGCTTATAATAAGATTGTTTTCATGACTTTCAATCCGTTATCTCTGTTCCTATTTTATTTCCTCTCTTTTGCTCCGTTGGTTCTGTGCCCTCTCCATTCTAGGATTAAAATAGCGGTTTGGAAACTTTGTTTCTTTTTATTTGTTCTTCACTTCACAAAATAAAATGTTACATTTGGTAAAAGGAATATTTTTCATTTCTTTTAGGAACGTAAAATTAAGTTATTACGTTATTGGTTTTCCTCTTTATTGATACTTCCTTGCCAACTGGACCAGTAACTTAAAGATATGTAAAGGATACTGGCTACTGACTGATCCATTAATTATTAACATTGTGCATGAACATCAACTATGCAAAAATTATAAAAACAAAAAATTGGTAATTTGGCTTCTCTTCTTTATTTTTTTTATCATATTTACCGAAGATTTTTCAATTTCATTGTTTTTTGTATAAAATCAATTTCTAGTTTTATTTATTAGTTCAATAGTTTTCATAATTTCAATTTTATCAATGTCTCCTTTGGCTTTCAGTATTTCTAATTTGGTATTTATTGGGGATTTTTAATTTCTTCTTCTTCTATCTTTTTCTGATGCATGCCCAATACATTGATTTCCTGTTTCACTATTTTATTCATGTAGACATTAAAAAATATCAAACTTCCCCTAAGAACTAGTTTTGCCGTATCTCACAAGCTTTGGTAAGTTGTCTCATTATTGTTGCTCTCTTGAAGGAAGGTGCTCATTGTTTCAACTATTTATTCATAAAACCCTTCATTCATTTGGATTAGATTAAATACTTTCCAAATAATTTTTGGTCTATTTTTCTACGGCGTTGTATTACATATAATTTTTATCTGAGAAGGATTCTTTGATTATCTCTCCTTTCCTACACTGGCTTCTGAGGTTTTTATGGCCAAGTACTTGGTCAATTTTTGTATGTGTGCCACACATAGCTGACAAAAAGCTATATTCCTTTCTATCCCCTTTCAATTTTCTCCAAAGATCTATAATATCTAACTTATCCATAGTTTTGTTCACCTTCTTAAATTTTTTTGTTTACTTTGAGGTTAGATTTATCCAGCTCAGAAAGCAGGAGTTTCAGATCCCCCACCAGCATAGTTTTCCTATCAATTACTAATCTCAAAAACGAAAAGGATGAAATCACCTCCAACGAGGAGAAAATAAAAAAAAAGTAATTAGGCATTACTTTGCCAAACTGTATGACCATAAATTGTGCAATGTAAATGAGGTGGAGGATTATTTTTAACAAAATATATAAATTGCCCAGATTCACAGAAACCGAAGATGAATACTTAAATAACTTCCTCTCAGAAAAAAAAAAATTGAACAACCATCGATGAACTCCCTAGGAAAAACTCTGCACGGCAGAATGGATTTGCAAGTGAATTCAATCAAACTTTTAAAGAACAATTGATTCCAAAACTATATAGAGTACTAGGGGAAATTGGGGAAGAAGAAGTCCTCCCAAATTCTTTTCATGTTAAAAATGTGGTTCTGATACCTAAACCAGGAAGAGTCAAAACAGAGAAAGCAAATTTTAGAAC
>CM053775.1:48639665-48660598 GCA_028658325.1 Potorous gilbertii
TATGGAAGTCATCTGCAAAACTACACAGATATGGCCTATATTGAATTGCCTGCCTTCCCGTAGGGAATGGGTAAGGAGGGAGGGATGGGGAGAAGTTTGAACTCAAAGTTTTAGGACCAACTGTGGAGTATTGTTCTTGCTGCTAGGAAATAAGAAATACAGGTAATGGGGAATAGAAAGTTATCTGGCCCTACAGGACAAAAGCGAAGATGGGGTAACGGAAGGGAGGGATGATAGACGAGAGGGAAGATTGGTGATATTGGTAATTAGAATGTTCAGTGTATTGGAGAGGGTGGAGGGGACAAATTGGGAGATTATTTTGGAACCCTAAATCTTGAGCAAATGAATGTAAACAGTTAAATAAATAAATTTATTCAAAAAAAAGAAAAAAAAAGCAACTGACCTGGAAAATAGATCCAGGAGAGACAATTTAAAAATTATGGGACTACCTGAAAGCCATGATTAAATAAAGATCCTAGAAATCATCCTTCATGGAATTATCAAGGGAAACTGCCCTGATATTCTAGAACCGGAGGGCAAAATAAGTATTCAAAGAATCTACTTATCACCGCCTGAAGGAGATCCAAAAAGAGAAACTCCTAGGAATATTGTGGTCAAATTCCAAAGTTCCCAAGTCAAGGAGAAAATATTGCAAGCAGCTAGAAAGAAACAATTCCAGTACTTTGGAAATACAATCAGGATAACACAAGATCTAGCAGCTTCTACATTAAGTGATTGAAGGGCCTGGAATAAGATATTCCAGAAGCCAAAGGAGATAGGACTAATATCAAGAATCACCTACCCAGAAAAACTGAGTGTAAGACCTCAGGGGGAACATTGGTGTTTCTATTAAATTTAGGACTTTCACGCATTCTTGATGAAAAGACCAGAGGTGAAACGAAAATTTGACTTTCAAACACAAGTATGAGAAAATGCATGAAAAAGTAAACAGCAAAGAGAAGTCATACGGGACTTACCAATGTTGGACTCTTTACATTCCTACATGGAAAGACCAAATTTGCAACTCTTGAAACTTTTCAGTATCTGTGTAGTCTGTGGGCCCACACACACATACACACATACACACGCGCACACACATCTACAGGTGTTCGTGCGGGCATACACACACACACATACACACATGCACGTGCACACAGTGACAGAGAGCACAAAGTGAATTGAGCAAGATGAGATAATATCTTAAAAGAAATCAAGGTAAATGGTGAGAAAAATGTAGAGGGAGCGAGCGGGTGAAAAGTAATGTGATAAATTATCTCTCATATAAGAGGCAAGCAGGAGACATTTTAGTGGAGAGAAAACGTGGAGAGCTGACAAAAAAACATGAAGTGTACTCTCATCACATTCGACTAAAGGAAGGAATAAAATGCACACTTATTTTGGTATGAAAACCTATCCGCCAATACATGAAAGTGGGGGAGAAGGCGATAATGAGGTTGGGGGGAATGATGGAAGGGAGGAAAATGATAGGAGGGAGCAAATTGAAGTCAACTCGCGAGGAGGGACAGGATCAAAAGAGAGAAAAGAAAAAAATGGGGGGAAGAATAGGATGGAGGGGAATACAATTAGTCTTACACAACACGACTATTATGGAAGTCATTTGTAAAACTACACAGATATGGCCTATATTGAATTGCCTGCCTTCCTAAAGGGAATGGGTAGGGAAGGAGGGATGGGGAGAGGTTTGAACTCAAAGTTTTAGGAGCAAATGTCGAGTATTGTTCTTGCTGCCAGGAAATGGGAAATACAGGTAATGGGGAATAGAAAGTTATCTGGCCCTACAAGACAAAAGAGAAGATGGGGACAAGAGAAAGGAGGGATGATAGAAGAGAGGGCAGATTGGTGATTGGCGAAATTAGAATTCTTGGTGTATTGGAGTGGCAGCAGAAACGAATCGGGAGAAAATTTGAAACCCAAAATTTTGTGAAAATGAATGTAAATAGTTATATAAATAAAAGTTATATTGAAAAAAAAGACCCAGTGAAACAGAAGATAGTATTTGCCATCCTCTTGTTTTTTTATACTGCAACTCTGTTTGGAAATCAGCTCCTCATTTTGACCATCAAAATTAGTCGCACACTTGGGACTCGCATGAATTTCTTCCTAACCTACCTGTTCTTTACAGACTCATGTTTCTCCAGCGCTACAGCTACCAAAATGATTGTCGACAACCTCTCTAAAAAGAATACTATCTCTTTTGATGAGTGCATGACCCAGCTCTTTGGAGTGTAGTTCTTTGGATGCATGGAAATCTTGATACTTATCTTGATGGCTTATGATGGCTGTGTGGCCATCTGTAAGCCTCTGCACTATACAACCGTCCTGAACCAGAAGATGTGTGGGATTTTAGTAATATTGGCCTGAGTGGGGTCTTTTATGCATTCTGTCACCCAGACCTTCCTTGCCTTCAGTTTACCATTCTGTGGTCCCAATGTGATTGATCACTATTTTTGCGATGTGCAGCCTTTGTTGAGATTGGCCTGCACTGATACATGTGTCATAAACTTGTTGTTTATTTATAATTGTGGGATCATATACATGATGAATTTTACACTTCTAAAGTCTTCCTGTTTTTATACTTTATTCAGTAAGAAATCACAGTGCAGAAGGGAAGCCTAAAGCCTTGTCCTCCTGTACTTCCCACATAATTGTGGTCATTATATTCTTTGTTCCTTGTATTTTCATATACACTTGATCTCCGTTATCTTCCCTGTGGATAAGTTGGTGTCTGTATTTTATAACTTTGGAACACCTTTGCTCAACCCCTTGATTTGTACACTGAGGAATGTAGAAGTGAAACATGCTATGGGGAAGCTATGGAACAGGCGAGTAAGTTCCCACGGCAAATAGCATACACACTCCCAATCCCCACACCCCATGTTACTAGCATGTGA
The DNA here is from genome assembly GCA_028658325.1 of Potorous gilbertii. Taxonomy (NCBI): domain Eukaryota; kingdom Metazoa; phylum Chordata; class Mammalia; order Diprotodontia; family Potoroidae; genus Potorous; species Potorous gilbertii. The sequence goes on from CM053775.1 coordinate 48,642,578, forward strand.
CTTGACAGCTATCTACTTCAGCTTTCTCAAGTGCAAAATAAGAATAATAAAAACATCTATCTCACAGGGTTGTTATGACAATCAATTCAGATAATATTTGTAAAGTCCTCAGTACTGTGTCTGAAACATAAAAGGTGTTTAAAAATCACTATCACCTTATGCTTCAAAGAAGATTTGGAACAATGTGAAAAAGAGATGTTATCTGCTTGTACTCGTCCCTGACCCTTGAAATTAAGAATACGATATGAAAGCAGTTAAGTAAAGAATGAGCAATGATTCTATTACGTTCAGCTCAAAATAACAAAAGCAGGACAACTCTATAAAGGGTTAAAATTTTCAGTTATGGCTGATGCCTTTACACCCCATATTGATGCAAAAGTATGGATATAGCTTTTTTTGACTAAGAAGGAAAATTAATGCCCTTATAGCATTCAAGAGAGAAGAGAGGTTAATGGGCCTATGGTTCAAACCTAATGCAGCCCTTTCACTTCATAGGTCAGAAAAATGAGGGCCATAAGGAATAAGTATTTTATTTAAGCTGATTTAGATAGTGAGTTACAGAAATATTGGATTTTCATTCTCATCCAAGCCTAGGGCTATTTTTATTATACTATACTGCTGTGTGTTCCAATTTTTCCCTTTCTATTCTTGTCCTGTCACCGTTTTCACTCCTGACATATTTAGGTAAATCTTCATGACACAAAAGAAAGTTGTGTTCCTTTTCACTAGGAGAACTTTCTTTTACTATATCTTACTCTTCTGATTTATATAACATTTTTCTCTAAAATACATGTTGTTTTGTTGAAACAGACTAAAAATCCATCACTTCCTGCAAAAAAAATACATATTAATTGAATCTCAGGAAGCATTGGTGACAGTATATGACCCAACTACCCTGGAAGCAGAGAAGTACCTTCACAAAGACCTTAAAAATTATGTAAATAGCGGAGAAAATGAAAGAAAAACAGAAGAAGAATCGGACTACAGAATCTTGATTTGGTGACAAGGAAGACAAAAGTATACAAACAGAAGACAAGAAAGTCCTAGCTTCTCTATTCAAACCTGTAAGAGAAATATGAATTGGTCTCAGGCCATGGAAAAATACAAAGAGGATTTTGAAAATCAAGTAAGAGAAGTAGAGGAAAAATTGGGAACAGAAATGAGAGTAATGCAAGAAAACCTTGAAAAACGAGTCACCTGCTTACTAAAGTAGACCCCCCCCAAATTGCAGAATAACATAACACTTTAAAAAATAAAATAACTCAAATGACAAAAGGGGTCCAAAAAAATAAGTGAGGGGAGGAATGCCCTAAAAAGCAGAATTGATCAGATGGAAAAGGAGATTCAAAAGTGCACGGAAAAAAATTAAATAGATCAAGATTAATTACTTTACAAAAAATCAAGATATTATAAAACACATCTAAAATAATGAAAAAATAGCAGACCATGTGAAATATCTCTTTGGAAAAACAAATGATCTAGAAAATAGATCCAGGACAGATAATTTAAAATTTGTGGTAATACCTGAAATCTATGATCAAAAAAGATCCTATACATCATCTTTCAAGAAATTATTAAGGCAAACTGTTCAGATACTGTAAAGCAAGCAGGTGAAATAGATACTGAAAGAATGCATTGGTCACTTCCTGAAAGAAACTCCAAAAGGAAAACTCCTAGGAATATGGTAGTCAAATTCCACAGCTCCCAGGTCAAAAAGAAAATATTGCAAGCAGTCAAAAAGAAACAACTTGAATATTGTGAAAATACGACAAAGGTAACACAAGATCTAACAGCTACTACATTAAGGGAACATAAGGCATGGAATTTGATATTCCAAAAGTCAAACAAGCTACAATGAAAACCAAGACTCACCTACCCAGAACATTTCAGGGTAATACTTCAGGGTAAAAATACCCATTAAGTGAAATAGAGGACTTTCAAGTATTCTTGTTGAAAGGACCAGAGCTGAATAGAAAATTTGACTTTCAAACACAATAAAAGGATTATGAAGGGAATAAAGTAAGAGAAATCGTAACGAACTTACTATGGTTCAGCTGTTTACTTTCCTACATGGAAAGATCATATTTGTAACTCTTGAGGTTTTTGACAGTATTAGGGTAATTAGAGGGAATATACATATATAGACAAACTATATACATATAAACATACATATACACAGAAACAGGATGAGTTGAACAGGTAGTGATGATAGCTAAAAGGATAAAATTGAGGAATGAGGGAGGAATATATTGGGAGGAGAAAAGAATGAATAGACAGAGGCAAACTGTCTCATATGAAATAGGCAAGAAAAAGCTTTTTCAATGGAGTTGAAGAGGGAGGAGGTGAGAAGCAAATAGTGAATAACAGGTACATTCAGTGTGGTATGAAAATCTATCTTACACTATAGGAAAGTAAGGGAAAATGGGTTAAGCAGGTGGTGGGGGAATGATAGCAGGAAGGACAAATGGGAGGAGGGGTAATTAGAAGTAAATGCATTTTAGGAGAGATCAGGTCAAAAAAAGGATAGGACAAATCGGAGGCAGGATCTAATGGAGGGAAATATAATTAGTCTTTCCCAATATGACTGTTATGAAAGTGTTTGAATAACTACACATGTATGACCTATATTGAATTACTTGCCTTCTCAGTGGGGATGGGTGGGGAAGGTCGAAGCAAGAGTATTTGTAACTCAAAGTTTTAAAAGTGAATGTTAAAAATTATTCTTGCTTACAACTGGAAAATAAAACATACAAGCAATGATGTATAGAAATTTATCTTTCCCTACAAGAAAATAGACGGGAAGAGTATATAAGAAAGGAGGTGTAAATGGAAGGAAAGGCGGACTGGGAGAAATGGCAGTTAGAATGCACACTATCTTGGACTGGGAGGAGGGGAGAGATGGCAAGAAAATTTGGAACTCAAAATGTTGTGAAAGCAAAAGTTGAAAACAAAAAGTAAATGAGTTCTTTAAAAAAAATAAATAAATTTCCACTGTCTCATGGAAGTACTTGTTCAATTAACGACAGGTTCACGGTCCTCCATATGAAAAATGCAAATGATGTGGCTTAGAGTGGATGTAACCGCTTGAGCTAAACTGAAATACTCAGGTTATTATTGAAGGTCTACAATTAAAAATTGTGACATAAGAAAAGTATTTTGTATACTTCTCTAGAGCTGAATCCACCTTTACTATATTTAGACTGTTGCACAGAAAAATACGTTTATCTCTAATACTTGATGATTTTAAGAAAAATACTTTTCACCAGTAAGAAAATGGGGTATTCTAAAGGGAAACAGTGAGCTATACAACTGCTTCTTTTGGTTTCAGAGTTAATGAAATATATGGAGAGAGTGTTAAATACTACACAGGATAAGAAAATTGCAGTGACTATCCTGTTCATCTGCCTTCTCCTTTAGCCAAGACTTGGCTCTAGATCAGGTTACACCACATTGGACTGGATTATTTCTTCATTAATTAACCTTTAAGTTACAAAGTGTATGGAGCCAATTTCTCCATGAAACCATACCTCATTTCCCTGGAGATTATCAGTTTTCTATTTCTGAAGTTTGATGCAAGGACTATAAATCCTTGTTTAAGAAAAAAATATATTCTAAGAAAACCAAAACAGAAAGCCCTCCACCATCCAGGTTTTGGCCAAGTTTCTGTTGTAATAAATTGTGTGTCTACCTTTCTTCTGTCATTTAAAGTCCTATAGGATAAAGAATTCAAGTGATGAGTCCACAAAATATTGGGTGACCAAGATCCAACATCCCCTACGAACCCCTCATGCCTGGACTGAGTAAGATGATGGTAACATGATGAACTCAGGAAAAAATATATAATTTCTTTAATGCCTTTCCTCCTTTTGCTCCCCCCAACCACACTGAAGTCCCTGTTCACTGCCAATTTGACTATGTCTCATTCTATCTTCACTTTTCCTATCCCTAAGTCTTTTCAAACAAGATCTTTGACTTTTCCTATTGATCAAAAATCTTACTACTTCATGTCTTTGTTTTTCTATTCAGTATCCATTCCATAACTTTTTCCCCTTTTTTTAACTTAATGGACATTGAAGTGGAATTAAAGTGGGCAAAAGTGGGACAACAAAAAAAAATGAGAGCTAAATTATTTGGGCCTTTGAATGCTTGAATAAGGATTTCACCTTTTATTCTCTCGCAGGTGTGGAACCATGGAAAGTGCTAATTAAGGGAGAAAACAAAAGATGTATTGCGTAATAAAAATGAATTAGGAGGCACAGAAGTAATTCTTCTCAGCTTTTGGCATATAATTGGTACTTCTTGGATCTACACATGTCTATGTGTATAGTAACTATTGTTCTCATATTTAATTGGTCTCATCATACATGACACTTGTGATACTGAAAAGAAGTCTCATTATTTTGATTTATGTGCCTACACAGAAAAATAGATATAGGGAATTAAGTCAGTCTTCACAGGTCTTACAACGAGTCAGCAACAGGGCTTCATCAGGATCTGCCATATGCGCTGATGGTCAACTCCATCTATCTCACTACTTCCCAGAACACAAAGTCCTTGTCTTTTTCATGTCTTAGGGTACAAAGATTCCCTACTTAACATTTTATTTCTGTTTTACTGAATTTTCACAAGAGTTTGTGCGTTTACTGCCAGTATTAAATTAAGACCAATATATTATAGAAATGTAAAATTTTGTTACTTTTTCAAGAACACTGTCAGACTGTGGGGAGACCTGTACAGAAATAAAAGTTATTACATAAATTTATTCTTTTTTCCTGGAAGACGTGAATTGAAAATAATAAAAACAAATATACGAAACAGTAAGAAAAATTTACTTTCCTGTTTAAAAACTGAACCATCATATTATATCTGTAGAATATAGGTAACCAACTAAACCAAATGTGATTTTGCATTTTGACATACGAAGTGAGAGGGGGAAAGGAGAGCATATGGAGAAAGCTGAAAAATAGGGAGATAGAGAGATAAAAATGGGAGAGAGGGAGAGAAAGAAGGGAGTTAGAGAGAAAAGAAGAAGAGTAATAGAAAAAGAAAGAGGGAGAGACAGATGGAAATAGGGATAGAGTGGGAAGTGAGGGGAAGAGAGAGAGTAAAAGAGGATGGTAAGGAGAGAGAGAGAGAAAGAGAGAGAGAGAGAGAGAGAGAGAGAGAGAGAGAGAGAGAGAGAGAGAGAGCATCATTCCTTTGGCTCCAGATCCATATCCTGTGATTTATTTGTTTCCTGTCAGCATTGTCCAATCTTTCTTTAAAACTTATCATTGATTGCACTGATACACGTAAATATACGTTTCTTGGTCCTCTTTACTCTTAAACCATCTAATAGACATTTCCTTTTAAGAAATTTGCACCAAAACAAACACATTTCAAAATACAACCTACAGATATTTTTATTTTCACAGTACTTTCAGTGCCCATTTCCCGTTATTCTTTTGGGGTATGCAGGCAATTTGATTTCTGGTCAAAACTTCAGAAATTCTAACAAAACCTATCAAGCTGAGCAGGTTTTGTGCTGAGCTGAAGAAATTTGATTGCCAGACAGTTGTGGTCTTACTTTTTTTATGTATCCTTGTATGTACATGGCCTCCCATTATTTTCTCTTTTCCCAAAATGGTGGTTATATTTCAAAACTTCCTAGCTCCATTACTAAATCCATTAATCTACACATTTAGACATACAGAAATGAAAATTGACGTGAAGAAACTGTGTAGCAAAACAGTGACTAATGTTGAAAATTAAGTATTTTTTGGAATCTTTTAAAAGACAAATTAGGTATCTCATCTTAACGACCATTCTGCACACCGACAAATGAAAAAAAAATCTAAAGAAGACAATATAAGAATTAAACATCTGACTCAGAAAAATTATATTTAGGACATTTTTTCATAATATACCCTATTTATATGCTTAGTAAAAGGCAACTAAAAGCACAGCCACATTGAATTAACATATAAAACGTTGATGAGATAAAATCCAGTTTTAAATTACCAGGAACTATTTGGTTCACACTTCAGAGCTATAACTTAAAAAATTCAAACGTTACATAGATAGAACAGAATAAATTTATCAAACAAAGGGAACTCATTCAAGGAAGAAAAACAAAGGTACGTTTCATTTATGAGAAATTAAATAATTACAGTATATTATTCCAAGAAATTATTAAATGTGGATTTAGACATAAGTATAACATCCTGCAATGTCAAATTTATTATTAGGAAAAAAAGATTTCAAAAAAGAAAAATATATTAGTCATTGTTTTAAATGACTCCATATGTGAACAAGACATACTAAAAGATTGCTTAAACGCATATACAATAAAAATTAGAAAAACAAACGCGTTGTTGCCATGAAAAAATTAAATAATGTTTTCCTCTATGTTTATTAAGACGATTTTTTAAAATTCATTTTGCTCTCCTCTGTTTAAAAACCTCAATTTATCTAAACAGCAATGTAACAAAAAAAATGAATCAACTCTGGAGAAAGTTTCTACGGACAAATTATGCAATGTATTAAAAAATACAAAAAGTGAAAAAAGCGATAAATATTTTGACGGTTGAGATAATGAAATAAAATGAAAAAATAGTAAAATCAAGAATAGGAAAAAATCCCCGAAATCACAGGATATTACAGGCTTTCACTGAGATATACTACCTCTTTCTAAGACTTAAAAGAAGAGAAGAATGTTGTTTTTCATTTTGTTGCTGTCAATCTTTCACTGTCTCTTAGTTTCTCTAAGAGATTATGAAGAGATAGTCATAGGGAATGGAAATACCATGGGAATGTCTATCCTACATTAAAGTCAGAAAAAGAAATGAAAAAGAATTAATTCAAAATAATTTGATCCCGTGATCTAATAATGAATTAGATTTCAAATTGAATGGGAAATGGAGTAAAGAAAAGGTGAATCATGCAATGGCGCACTGAAAATGAATGTCATTCAAATAAAGCCAATTAATGGTTTACAACGAGACAGAGAGAGAGAGAGAGAGAGAGAGAGAGAGAGAGAGAGAGAGAGAGTGTTAAGAAGAGGAAATTACATTTAATTCAAGAAACTGAAACTGGATGGGTCACTAAGACAAGGAGAATGTCAATGGTATGAATGAGATTAGAGAAGGCAGAGGAAAGAAACTAATAAAATACACTACAAAATTAAATATATACGTATGTGAAAATATTATGTACTAATTTTTTGCAGAAGAATGCAGTAGCGTGTAAAATATGTGTATGACAATTCAAGAATCTGTGGAGTATCATGCTCAGTTTTGCCAATTGAGTTAGCCTATTTTTCAAGGTATTATTTTCTTCAGCATTTTTTTCGGTCTCCTTTAGCAAGGTATTGACCCGGTTTCTTGCTTTTCTTGCATCTCTCTCATTTCTATTCCCAGTTTTTCCTCCACCTGTCTAGCTTGATTTTCAAAATTCTTTTTGAGCTCTTCCATGGCCTGAGCCCATTGGATATCTATTTCAGATGTTTGGGATATAGAGGCCTTGACTCCAATTTCTTTCCCTGTTGGTAAGCATTGTTCTTCCTCATCAGAAAGGAAGGGGCGAATCACAGATTCCCCAAGAAAGTAACCTTCTATGGTCTTATTTATTTTCCCTTTTCTGGGCATTTTCCCAGCCAGTTACTTAACTTCTAAGATTCCTCTCCACCCCTGCACAGATTTGCCCAGCTAGTGCTTTGCGTCTGAGATTCAAACGCTACTCCCCAGCCTCCAACCTTTCAGCAACATGCCTGCCGGCTATCCAATGTGAGCTTAAGTTCTGGTGCTCATGTGGGGGCAGGGCCGCCTGCCAGGCTCAGTTCCCTCACGGGGTTTATGGAGTGATCTTCAGTAATGGAGCTCCTGCTGAGTTCTTGCCTGCTCCGGGAGACTCTGGCTGCCTGCTACCTCTGTTGCTGCCACCTGAGGGTGCCTGCGTTATGGAGACACCCTGCTCCCCTCTCGGCCAGCCCAGAAGACTCTCTCACTGACCTGTGGGTCTGTGAGTGGAGGGAACTTCGTGGGCGCTGGAGACTCTGTCCCTGAAGCCTGCCCCGATCTGCTCCTCTCTTTGCCACGCGGCCAGGGAAGGGCTGCACTCTGCTCCCTTCTGGTGTACGATGGACTTTTGGGATCTGTTTTTCAGGGCTCTCTGGAACGGACATCTCCTTCCCTCTGTTGCTGCGTGACTTGCACTGCTCCAGAATTTGTTGAAAGTTCTTTTTACAGGATATCCATGGGGTGTGGGTTTGAAGTCTGCATATAAGAGACTTTCTCCTCTGCCATCTTGGCTCCTCCCCACTGCCGGATTCCTAAAGCAAAAATGCTATGCTTGGATGTTCTCAACTGATAAAAGTGGCAAAACTCGGCATTAGAAAATTAAAGGGAGAGTATTAATAAAAATCAAGGCACACAAGTGCTTCTGGACTTGTCATGAGGGACAAGGCTTCTGTTTGACTTTTAAATACTTTCATGGGAGGACAGAGCCAAGATGGCAGATTCAGAGCAAAGATTCACCTAAACTCTTAGGCAATCTCCTTCAGAAACCTCTAAAAAGAGAATCTGACTAAATTTTGGAGATTTATAATCTAATAGGAGACAGACTGTGGCGGATTCACGGCCCAGGACACCCCGTGGACCAGATCCATGGGAAGAATCTTTTCCGCAGTGGTGGGCTCACATGCCGCAGCCCAGCACATCCAGTGTAGCAGAGCAGTAGGGCCCCTGGGAAACCTGACAGAGCAGCAGGCAGAACCCAGTGGATTCACAGTCCTGGGTGAGAGACCAACAGAGCAGAGCAAGTTACAGTCGCTGAGCTCCAGATAGCAGCCAAAGAGGCCCCTGAGATTTTCAGCACACAGATTAAATGTCTGTAAATCACCTACTTGAACTTCCGGGAGCCAGGATGGCAGGGTGATCCGTAAAAGCTCCCTGCTCTCCCCCTGATGACTGTGAAAGAATCGTAAAATATTTCCACAGAAAAATTCTGGATTAGTGGGAAAAACAGAGGGGAATATAGTATCATGACACCTGAGGCTAGTAAAATAGCTAAGGAGGATTCTTCCTACTGCGGCACAGGCAAATCAGAAGGAGAAGGGCACCAGGGTGGTAGAAACACCCATTATGACCCAGGCTAATCTCAGTGCCTTACGTATAATAAAAGGACATGGAAAGATAATCCAAAAATCAATTGGAATTTAAATGATCTAATTCTAAAGAAGGAGTGGGTTAAAGAAGACATCATAGAAACAATCAGCAACTTCATTCAACAGAATGACAATAATGAGACAACCTACCAAACCTTATGTGGTACTGCAAAAACAGTTCTTAGGGGAATTTTTATGTCTTTAAATGCCTACATAAACAACATAGAGAAAAGGGAGATCAGCGACTTGGGCATGCAACTGAAAAATGTAGAAAAAAAACAAATGGAAAATTCTCAATTAAATACCAAAACAGAAATACCGAAAACCAAAGGAGAGATTTCTAAATTTTAATGAAGAACACGATTGAACTGGCAAATAAAACAAATAGTTGGTTTTATCCATAAACTAATAAAATTGATAAACCTTTGATCAATTTTATTTAAAAAAAGAAGAAAGTCAAATTACTAATATCGAAAATGAAAGAGGTGAACTCACCTCCAGGAGGAGGAAATTAAACCAAGAATTAGAAATTACTTTGCCCAACTTTGTGCCCATAAATTCGACAATCTAAATGATATGGATGAGTGTTTTAAAAAAAATACAAATTGCCAAGATTAGGATACGAGCAAATTGAGTACTTAAACAATTCCATCTCAGAAAAAGAAATTTAAGAAGCCACCAATGAACTCCCTAGAATAAAATCTCCAGGGACAGATGGACTTACAAGTGAATTCTATCAAACATTTAAAGAACAGTTAATTCCAATACTATATAGACTATTTTTGAAAATTGGGGAAAGAGTCCTTCCAAATTATTTTTGATACAAATATGGTTTTGATACCTAAACCTGGAAGAAACAAAACAGAGAAATAAAATTATAGACCAATTTCTCTAATGAATATAAATTCAAACATATTACATAAGATTTTAACAAAACGAATATAGCCTCATATCACGAGAATAATACATTATAATCAGCTAGGGTTCCTACCAGGAATGCAGGCCTGGTTCAATATTAGGAAAACTATGAGCATCATTAATCATATTAGCAACAAAACTAATGAAAACAACAAAATTATGTCAATCGATAAAAAAAAAAAAACATCAATAAAATACAACACACATCCCTATTAAAAACCTGGAGAATATAGGAATAAAGGGAACTTTCCAAAAATTATAAGCAGTAGACACCTAAAGCCTTCCGGAAGCATTACATGCAATGGAGATAAGCTAGCTGTGTTTCCTACAAGATCAGGAGTGAAATCAGGATGTCCCTTATCACCACTATTATCCAATATGGTACTAGAAATGTCAACTGTAGCAGTTAGACAAGATAAAGAAATTGAAATAATAAGAAGAGGCAAAGAAGAAGCTAAGTTAGTACTCTTTGCAGATGATATGATGATGTACTTAGAGAATTTCAGAGATTCAAATAAAAAACTACCTGAAACAATAAACTGTTAAGTTCCCAAAGATCTCATGCTTGCATGAGATCTTTCTTCCAGGCACAAATGAATGAGGTGGGAGCAAAGACGGTATGCAATCCGTTTATTCTCAGCTAGTTCAGAGTATATATAATCTACTTCCATTCGTCCAAGAAGTTTGTAATCACCGTGTGCTAAGCTTACATGCTTGGCTGTAGTTACTCTTCCTCAAGATAATTGTGAAGGTTGGTTTTTGCATAAGTCATGCAAGAATATGACATCTCAAGAGATTTCTCCTGAAGGCACCATGACCCTGATAACCCAAGAGTTCCAAACCCCTTACAACAAACAACTTTGGCAAAGTTACAGGTTACAAAATAAACCCGCACAAATCTTCTGCATTCCTATATATTAATAACAAAGTCCAACAGTAAGAGACAGAAAGAGAAATCCCATTTAATGCTACAGTAGAGTCTTTCCTGTAAATACAAACGCAGGGACTATATGAACACATTCATAAGACACTTTTTGCACAAAGTCACATCTAAGTAAGTGGAAAAACATCAGTTGCTCATGAGTAGACTAAGGCAATATAATTAAAATGACAATTCTACCTAAGTTAATTTATTTATTTAGTGCCATTCCAATTAAACTATCAGATAATTATTTTTACTGAGGAGCAAGGAATAATATATTTATGAGATATGTGGAGAAGGGAAGAAGTTTTGACTAAAGAAGAGATAGGAAAGCATTAGGAAGTTCAAGACGCATAATTTTGATTACATTAAACTGTAAAGTTTTCATAAACAAATCCAATGTAACTAAAATTCGGAGGGAAGTAATATATCAGGGAAAAAAAAACTTTTACAGCTAATATTGGTGATAAAGGCCTCATTTCTAAAATATATAGAGAACTGAGTCAAATGTACAACAACACAAGGCATTCACCAATTGATAAATGGTCAAAGGATATGAACAGGAAATTTCCAGAGGAATAAATTAAAGATATCGCTATTCATCTGAAAAAATGTCCTAAATCACTTTTGATTAGAGAGACGCAAATCAAAACAATTCAGAGGTGCCACATCACACCTATTGGTTTGGCAAACATGACAGAACAGGAAAATGATAAATGTTGGAGAGCATGTGGGAGAGTTGGAACACTAACTCATTTTTGGTGGAGCTGTGAGCTCATCCAAGCATTCTGGGGAGTGGTTTGGAAGTATGGCCAAAGGCCTGCAAAAATGTGCATACCCTTTGACCTAGTAACACTGCTTCTAGGATTGTATCCCCAAGAGATCATAAAAATGGGAAAGGTTCCCACATGTATAAAAATATTTCTAGCAGCACTCTTTGTAGCGGCCAAAATCAAGGGGATGTCCATCAATTGGGGAATGGCTGAATAAATCATGGCCCATGAATCTGATTGAATACTATTGCGCCTTAATAAATGACGAACAAGAAGACTTCACAGAGACCTGGAAAGACATATACGATCTGATGCTGAGTAAAAGGAGCAGAATCAGGAGAACTTTGTGTAAATCCACGACCACTGTGTGTGAGAGTTTTTTTCTGGTAGAATTGAATCTTCATAGCAAGGCAAGGACATAAGAAAAGAAAAAAATTCCAATAGTCTTCTAAGGCAAAATGTCTTCCACATTCAGAGAAAGAGCTATGGAATTCAGTTGCAGAGTGTGGCAGAGCATATGCGTGTGTGCGTGTGTGTGCATGTATGCGTGCGTGTGTGCGTGTGTGTGTGCATATTATGTTTTGGTTTGTTATATGATTTCTCACCTTTATTTTAGTTCTTTTACACAGCATGACTATAAAGAAAATTTATTCAATAGTAATATATGTGTAGATCCTATATAGAATTGTATATTGCCTTAGGGAGGGAGAAAGGTGGGGAGGTAGGTAGGAGGAAAATAAATCGAAGTTGATGGTAATGATTGCAGTACATTAAAAATAAATAAAATGACTACACTTTTTAAAAATCTTTCACACGTTCTTTCCAACTTAGCTAGAGAGCAGATAGGTAATTAGGTAGGTATGCACACAGATTGATAGATTATAGATAGATGGATATTATATATACATATATATGAATTTTATATATATTTATACATATATGGATAGATATATGAATAGATGTATAGATAGGTAAAGATGGATAAAGATTAGTTTAAACTCACTGAAGGCAAAACATTGTGCAAAGTGATAGGAACATTATAACAATTTAACAAGGTAATTTTTGCCCTCATGGCAACTGCACTTTAGTGATGACAGACAATACATAGAGTGGAAGTGGAAGGGGAGTGCAGTATGCTGGAGGAATGATGGAGAGGTATTAGATAGTGATTTTGAACACTGATTCTTGGTAAGATAAGTGAAAATTCACCAAGATGAATGTGGCCTTTTGAGAGCCAAGTGCAAGAGTGTGGAAGGGAGATGATCTCTAAACATTATATATTACATTACATTTCACTCCCGAAGATCAAGTCAATAAGACCTTCTGGTTGTACTCCAAAATCACAATGAGCCAAGAAAGTTTTCTAAGATCTATGAAGAAAAATGCTATGCTCTTTCAACAACAGAGATCTGATGAACTGTGAGTGAAGGTGAAAACATATTTTTACACTTTCTTTTTCGTGCCTTTTTTTCGATTACTAAAATATAAGTATATTTGGCATCACTTCGTACTTCACATGATTACAAGTGATATCCTATGGTTTGCCTTGTCAAGAGGTTGGAGAAGGTGAATGTATCAGGGAAAGAATATAGAACTCAAAATTTAAAATTGAATGGTAAAGCGAATAAATAATTTATTATTTAAAATGCCTATAAATTAAATATGACCATCATAAAGAACAATGCAAAGACATATGAGGTATAGTGTCACGCATCATATAAAATGCACTTTGTGTATAAGGATAAGAGATGTTGTCAGAGAAATACATTATCACAAAAGAAAGTACTCTAGAAAAACATAATAACATTGGGGCTGATCAGAGCATGAAACTAGCAGAAAGTTGGGAGGAACTACAGAATATTTGCTGGATCCATTGCAGTGAAATAATGGAAAGACGTAGATAAGCGTAGCATAGGATTGGCGCATGTTAATTGGTTACAAGAATCATTTAAAAATGAAACATAAAAATGAGATCCCAGATCCATGGATGTGTTTCATACTCTCCTCAAAGATTCAAAATATATGTGCAAAAATACATGTATCGATAGATATCTATCTGCCTGGAGAAGTGTGTACAAAGAGGAAGGCATAAATGAAAGGATACACGTAGAAAAATTTTCATACACACTTTTTACATACACAGAGAAATATGTGTGCGTTGTTTTTTTTTTTATTTCCAGGTATTGGTTCATTTATTTATTTTAACAAATTTATTTACTTAATTTTTTAAATCGATTTTCACAGAATTTTGGGTTCCAAATTTTCTCCCCATTTGTCCTCTCCTGCCACTCCAATACAATGAGCATTCTAATTACCCCTATCACCAATCTGCCCTCTCTTCTAGTATCCCTTCCCTCCCTTACCCTATCTTCTCTTTTGTCCTGTATGGCCAGATAGCTTTCTATTCTCCATTACCTGTATTTCTTATTTCCTAGCACCAAGAACAATTCTCAGCGGTTCTTCATAAAAATTTGACTTCCAGGTTCTCCCCATTCCTCCTTCCTGACCCACTACCTTGGGAAGTCAGGCAATTCAATATAGGCCATATCTGCGTAGTTTTGCAAAAGACTTCCATAATAGTCGTGTTGTGTAAGACTAACTATATTTCCTTCCATTCTATCCTGCCCCTCATTGCTTCTATTCTCTATTTTGATCCTGTTCCTTCCCGAGTGTTGACATCAAATTGCTCCCTCCTCCCATTGAGTGCCCTTCCATCATCCCCCCCACCCTGATTATGCCCTTCACCCCAACTTTCCTGTATTGTAAGATAGGATTTCATACCAAAATGAACGTGCATTTTATTCCTTCCTTTGGTCAAATACAATGAGAGTTAACTTCATGTTTTACTCTCAGCTCACCTCCTTTGCCCTCCACTAAAAAGTCTCCCGCCTGCGTCTTCTGTGAGGGAAAATTTGCCCCATTCCATTTCTCCCTCTCTTCTCCCAATACATTTCTTTTTCACCACTTCACTTCATTTTTTTAAGATATGATACCATCCTACTCAATTCAGTCAGTGCTCTCTGTCTCTGTGTGTGCGTGGATGTGTGTGTGCGCGCACAAGTGTATGTGTGTGTGTGTGTGTGTGTGTGTTAGTGATCCCAGCAACTACACAGACACTGAAAAGTTTCAAGAGTTACAGATATTGGCTTTCCGTGTAGGAATGTAAACAGTTCAACTTTGTTAAGTCACTTATGACTTCTCTTTGCTGTTTTCTTTTTCATGCTTCTTCTCGTTCTTGTGTTTGAAAGTCAAATTTTCTTTTCAGCACTGTTCTTTTCATCAAGAATGCTTGAAAGTCCTCTATTTCATTGAAAAACCATTTTTTTCCCCTGAATGATCATACTCAGTTTTCTGGCTAGGTGATTCTTGGTATTATTCCTAGCTCCTTTGACTTCTGGAATATCCCATTCCACACCCGTCGATCCCTTAATGTAGAAGCTGCCAGATCTTGTGTTATCCTAATGGTATTTCCACAATACTGGAATTGTTTCTTTCTATCTGCTTGCAATATTTTCTCCTTGCCCTGGGAACTCTGGAATTTGGCCACAATGTTCCTAGGAGTTT
Source organism: Potorous gilbertii (assembly GCA_028658325.1). Taxonomy (NCBI): domain Eukaryota; kingdom Metazoa; phylum Chordata; class Mammalia; order Diprotodontia; family Potoroidae; genus Potorous; species Potorous gilbertii. Next base: position 48,657,897 of record CM053775.1, read on the forward strand.
CTCTTTTTGGATCTCTTTCAGGCTCTGATCGATAGACTCCTTGAATACTTATTTTTCCCTCTTGATCTAGAATATCAGGGCAATTTTCCTTGATAATTTCATGAATGATGATGTCTAGGCTCTTCTATTGATCATGGCTTTCAGGTAGTCCCATAATTTTTAAATTATCTCTCCTGGATTTTTTTCCAGGTCAGTTGTTTTTCCAATGAGATATTTCACTTTATCTTCCATTTTTTCATTCTTTTGGTTTTGTTTTGTGATTTCTTGGATTCTCAAAAAGTCTTTAGCCTCCATTTGTTACATTCTAATTTTGAAAGAACTATTTTCTCAGTGAACTTTTGAACCTCCTTTTCCATTTGTCTAATTCAGCTTTTTAAAGCATTCTTCTCCACATTGACTTTGTGATACTCTTTTGACAACTGAGTTAGCCTATTTTTCAAGGTTTTATTTTCTTTAGCATTTTTTGGGTCTCCTTTATTAAGGTATTTACCCTTTTTTCATGCTTTTCTTGCATCTCTCTCATTTCTCTTTCTAGTTATTCCTCCACCTGTCTAGCTTGATTTTCAAAATCTATTTTTGAGCTCTTCCATGGCCTGAGCCCATTGCATATGTATTTCAGATGTTTGGGATACGGAGGCCTTGACTTCTATGTCTTTCACTGATGGTAAGCATTGTTTTTCCTCCTCAGAAAGGAAAGGAGGAAACGTGTTCACCAAGAGAGTAACCATCTGTGGTCTTTTCTTTTTGCCTTTTCTTTGCATTTTCCCAGCCAGTTACTTGCTTTCTGAGATTCTTCTCCAACCCTGCCCAGATCTGCCCAGCTAGTGCTTGGGGTCTGAGATTCAAATGCTGCTTCCCAGCCTCAGAGTTTTCAGTGACAAGCCTTGCTACTGTTGAAGGTAAGATGAAATTCAGGTTCTCAGGTATTGTTAGGTCTTCCTCCCAGCCTCAGAACCCTCAGGGGGTTTATGAGGAGACATTCAGTAATGGTCCAGAGCTTCTGCCTGCTCCGCGCGGCCCTGGGTGCCGCTGCCTCTGCCGCTGCCTCCCAAGGAGGTCTGATTTATGGAGATACCCTTCTACTCTCTCGGCCCACCAAACAGTCTCCCTCACTGACCTGTGCGCCTTTGGGTGTAGGCACCTTCGCTGCAGCTGGAGATTCCATCCCTGAAGCCTGCTCAGATCTGCTCCTTTTGGTGTCACGTGGCCAATGCAGGGCTGGGTGCCACTCTGGTCCCATGCGCAACATACTTTTCGTGAGCGTTTTTTTGGTCTTTCTGGAGCAGAAATCTCCTCCACTCCGTTTTTCTGTGGCTTCCACTGCTCCAGAATTTGTTAGGATTTCTTATCTACAGATATTTTACAGGCTATGGTTTCAGAGGTAGCATGTGTGTGTCTTTCTACTCCACCATCTTGGCTCCTCGTGCGTTATTTTTTCCGGTAGAAAGTAAGTTTTTGAGGTTAATGACAGGAAAACCATTTGATTGAAATGAGATGAAGAAAACGAAATACTTTACCACCTTTAATAGGTCATAGAAATTCTTAGTGATGCTGTTGCTATATCAAAATAATAAGTAAAATTTGTGAACTTCATAACCTAGTAAAATAACTTCTGGTCAAATACCTGAAAGAGCTCAAGGGAATCATATGTATCCAAATGTTGACAGCAACAAGTATTTGGTTGCAACAACGAAATTGAAACACAGGAGTTACTCTTCACTTGAGGAATTAGGAACAAATTACTGTAGATGTATATAATATAAGATTATACTGTAAGAAATGACAAATATTATCATCTAGAGAATTTAATTTGGATTCACATGAACCCATAGAGGGACAACTTTCAAAAGAAGGTAATGAATTCCATGTTGACATAAGAAATAAAAATAGGATATATGTTGTATGAACCAAAGATTATCAATAGATGCAAAATACCAGCATTGCAAAAAAACACAAAAGATATCTTGGAGAGAAAGGAATTTAGTTGAAGCATGCAGGCAGTCAAATATGACAAAAGGAAGAGAAGACTCAAATTTTTGGTGTCCCTGGCAACTTGTCGTAAGAGTATTGACTCTCCCTCTTTCTATTGATACCTCCTTGAAGAAAGAAGGTACAGTTTGCTTGTTACAAAGTCTGGAGCAAAGTAGACATTTTAAAATATTTATTGAATAGTTATTACTAGCTAAAGGAAATAGTTGTTCAGACCTGACAATCTATCTAGTGTCTATTTATTATATATTTATTTATCTACTTTCTGATCTCTATATTAATCTGCATAACCTATTGTCTACCATCCTGTATCTTCATATTTCTTTCTGCCTACATATCAAACATTTATGTCTCTCTGTATGTGTATAACCAGTGCTATTTGTCTGTCTTTCTACCATTGATCTTCTTCATATCCATCTATGGGTGTGTGTAAGTGGTTGTGTGTGTGTGTGTGTGTGTATACATGTGTATGTGTTTATATATATACATTTATATTATATATATGTATATATATACATACATATATTTGTGAGTGTGCTTATATATGGAAACATATATGTATTTGTATATCTATGTATATGTACACCTCTGAATATATGCATGTGTATGCACATATGCACACACATGTGTATACATACATATACAAACACATCCAAATACATTTACATGTATAATTTACTTATCTCTTTATATGTTTTCTACCTGCATAGAAA
>CM053775.1:48661098-48678060 GCA_028658325.1 Potorous gilbertii
GAAGAAATTTTGGAACCTAAAATTTTATGGAAACGAATGTTGAAAAGTTAAATAAAAAAATTTAAGAAAAAAAGAAAGGGATCAATTAAAAAAAAAGATAGTAATGCAAGAAAAATGTCAGGAAACCTACAGTAAATAACAAATACTCTTACCATCATATTTCAAAGAGATTATCCCAGGTTCTAAGGATGAAAGGTGGTTAATCCAATCCCTTTCCACACCATACCAAATGAGTTAACTATTCAACCTAAAGGAGTACGGGCACGGTGTATAGAACCCTAGACTTGGAATCAGGAAGTCTTGAGATCAAATCTGACTTCAGACTATTACAAACTCTGTGTTCCTGGGCACGTCACTTAAACTATCTGCCTCATTATTCCCATCATAAAGTGGGGATAATAATTACACCTACCTCATAAGATTTTTGTAAAACACTTAAGCGGGGTGCCTGTTAACATAGTAGATGCTTTCATTAACGCACCTTAATTTTTTTAATCTAAGGGAGCAGTAAAAGGTGAGTTAGTGATTTGCCCCAGCCCCCATAAACAATGAAGGTGTTGATTTTCCATTTCTGTGATCCCATCATTTCTTGGCCATGAACCGGTGAATGTTTGAGATTCTGTATCCTTGTGTCTCTGCATTGAAAGAAGAGACTGCCATTTCACTTTCTTAAAATCCAGCACCACACAAACAAGGGGATGGATCAAGGGTCTGCCATAATACAGCCACATCCATGCCCAACACTCTACACCCAGAGGATACCAAAAGATGCCTCAGTGTTTGCCAGCCCCAGTAGGAGGAGTGCTCAGGGAAGATTCTGCAGGTATTTCTTTTCTCTTCATTCACCTTCAGTCTCTGCCCACCAAGGTTTTTCAGAATCCTGGGATCTTATCACCTGGACTCCTCCATGTTGTCCCACATATCATCAATCAATATGCATATTTATTAAGGACTTTCTGTGTTTGAGGCACTATGCCACATGCTGGGGATACAAAGACAAAAAAGAAACATCCCCTATCCTTAATGGGCTTTTATTCTGAACTTTTATATAGGATTCTGAGTTATGTAGTACCAAAGAGGAGATGGTATGATGCCCAAACAAGGACATGTTCCTCCTTAGAAAAAGAAGAAAGGGGGCTACCTAGAAATAATCGAAGGGAAGACAGCATGGAACGCTTGGGAGGCCACAGCCTGAAAATTTGCCATTGAAGTTGCATTCCTTTGGCTTAAGTCTAAGAAGTGACTGGAGAGGAAACCAAGGAAATCCTAAATTGTTTATTTTAGAGACCATGAGGCTTATGGAGGTTAAATGACTGACCTGAGGTCTACCATGAATCATAACTTCAAGGGGCCAAAGAATGGGAACCACCAAGAAAGATGGAGTTAAGGATAGGATAAGCAGGAGGGAAGTAGTAGAATTTAGGTGTTTATAGGCTTGAAGTAAAGACACATGGTAGTAACATGTTTATGAGCAACATGAATAATGTGAAAATATGTTTAAAGTTAAGGCATATGTAGAGCTTATATCAGATTGAATATTGGGCAGGGGAGAGAGGAGGGAGGAGGAGAAAATTAGGAACTCAAAAGTTTGTGGAATTGAATGCTGTAAACTAAAAATAAATTAATTTTAAAAATAAAAAAGAAGTGTATAAGTACTCTAAGTATGAGGTTTTACTTCAGGGCTTGCTGACTGGAAATGATTCCTTGGCCAGGGAGAATCTGGGAGGCCCTAAAGAGGCCGCCCTAACAAAACCAAGAAGTTGATGCTTCCCTCTACGATACCTGTGTATGTATGCAGTGGTCAGACATTTTGGAAGTATGTCTAATGACATTTGATTTCTCTGTTTTTTCTCTGAAATTTTGATTTCGATTTTTCCCTGATACGTGTGCTTCACTGAAGTGACTGTTAACCCCTCACAAGTTTCTTTCCTGTTATGAATGCAGATATAAGAACCTGTGATAGTAGGTGCCCTTGTATACGTTGAGGTACTTACTGCTAAAGCTATGGAAGTTTAATTTATCCTACCTGAAAGTAGGGGGAAGGGGATAAGAAAGGGAGGATCATAGAAAGGAGAGGTGATTGGGGGAAGGGGTAATCTGAAGGAAATTCTTCTGTGGAGGGATAGATCAAAGGAGGGAATAGAATAAATGGAGAATGGAACAGGATGGAGAGAAATATAGTCTTTCACAATATAACTATTATGGAAGTATTTTGCATGACTGCATATATATATAACATACTTTGAATTTCTTGCCTTCACAGTGAGGATGGGTGAGTAGGGGTGATGGGGGAGAATGTGGAACTCAAAGCTTTAAAAAACAGTGTTAATTTTTTTACATGCAACTGGGAAATAAAATATATAGGCAATGGGGTAAGGAATATATATTGCCCTAAAGGAAAATAGAAGAGAAATGGATAAGAAGGGGGGGTGATAGAAGGGAGGGAAGATAAGTAAAATACATGCTGTTCTGGGATTGGAGATGGGGGAGATGGAGAGAAAATTTTAAATCCCACATTTCTTATAAACTGTATATAAATTAGTTTAATTAAAAATAAAAAAGTCTGTTTAATATTTTTGTGTAATTGGAAAATAACTTTCAAAATAGAAATCTAGTGATTGAACAAGATGGCCTTCGAGATTCCTTCCAATTCTAGATCTATGATCTGTTAATCTTTCTAATTAATGAAATCTTCATATTTCATTTTTGGAGGCAAAGCTCTGAAGAAATGAGTGTGTTTTTGTGATTTCCCGTGGCGTGACTTCTATACGCTCAACTCATAGATGAGAAATCCTGAGTTCAAATTATCTTTTTGATATCCTATCTGTCTTAATACAAGACTTAATCTCTGTGGATCTCAACTTACTTATTTGGAAAAGAGCGATACAACTTCAAGATCTTACTTAATAGGGTTTTCTTGTGACTCAAATGCTATGACTTTTAACTCAAATGAAATTAACCTTAAAGTGTTATGTAACTAGAAGGCAGACTCAGTCACAGAACCAGTATTGAATGAAGAGTGCTGGAGAAAATGGCAAGGGGGAATTGATGGAAAACTAGTGGACAAATGGAATTTGAATGGGATGTATTCTATTTCTTTCATGACTAGGCCTTGCTCCAAAATATTACTTCGCAGATATGTTCTCCTATCATACCATGTATTGACTGTTTAATTATGTGGGAAAATTGAACAAAATTCCCTTGCCTAACTGAAACCTAGAAACTGCTTCACTGAGTTTCCTGCGGTTGACAGCTTCTAGTGAGTTGCTTAACATTCTTTTCCTTAATTATTCTTAACAAGCACCCTGATATTGCACTATGAACTTCCTTCACATGGTTATATGACATACAGATCCTCCTGTCTTATAAAACAGTACCCCTTCATGTTAAATTGACCAAATTTGGTTCTAGTTCAGCCCTTTTTATGTAAACAATCTTTTCTCACTTCAATACCACTTCTAGCAGCTATTGCCCTTCTGTATGTCTTTTTTGCCTCTTATCAGTACAAACACATTTCTGCTTTAGGTGGAGAATTCTAGCATCCTGGAAAAGTTCTCCCTCTCTGAAGCAATGAGAAGAGTTTTTTTGATTTTATGAGACCAGCTATGCTCATATACTCAATTGTTGACTTCCTTATCTATCTCTTAAAACAAAGAACATATATTAAACAGACACACACCTACGTAGGTATTTACATGCACATACACACACACACACACACATATATATATATATATATATATATATACACATATATATGCAGATATATATGCATGTATACATTTTATCTCCAATTATATACGCTCTTTCATAAAAACATCTATTTTATGAATAGATATCTTGCTTTTCTTTGTTTCATAAAATATTGCTTTAGTAATGATTAGTTATGAATACTTCCCTAAAAATCTATATGTCATAACATTCCCATCCCAGGCTCAGGCAGATGCTATGCATTTTGTTGTTTTGTTGTGTTTTTTGGTCCTGACCAGAATAAATGTCTTTTTACTTCATGCTTACTTGGTTTCATAATATTATTATGCAATTTCAGGCTCAAGAACCCAAATCAGTGTACAACAGTCTTTTTAGGTCCCACTTGAAATTTCCCTACAGCTACATACTTAAACTTCAGTGATATTATATCCGAATGACTCACCAAGAAAACAACAACAAATCTGGCTTCACCTTCAGTGTTGGGTTATTTTCTGCCAAGCACTGGTGTTCTTTCATTTATTAATAGCAGCCGGTTACGACCGTTTATTTTTCGTCTGAAAACATGTGGCGTCCTCTCATTTATTCCCTGGCCTGATGTAATGACATTTTCTTTATGAACTAGCTCACTTTGATGTCTCTGTGTATTTTCTGCCATCATGTGTGGTTCAATTAGCTCTTATCTAGCATCATATGATGAGCTTTTCTTTATTATCTAATATCCTGTGTATGGTTTTTTATTTTACCAAGCATCCTATACGTCCTTCTATTTATGGTCTGGCCACCTGTGGTGTCTTTTAATTAATAACCTGGCATCATGTAATGTCATTTTATTTATTCCCAATCAGTGTGATATCTTTTCTTAACTGGCATTATCTGATGTCCAATTGTTTGTTGTCTAGAAACATTTGACGATCTTTTATTAGTCATCTACCAAGTGGTGTTGTCCTTTTATTTCTTACCTTACATCCTGTTATTTCCTTGTTTTATTGCCTGGCCACCTTTGATGTCCTTGAATTTATAAGCCGGCATCATGTAATCCCATGTTCTTTGTGGTCTAACTCACTCTGATGTCTTCTGTTATTACCTGGCAAAATCTGAAATCCACTTGTCTATTGTGTAGGGTCGAGTGTTGATATTTTCCCTATTATATAACATCCTGTGATGTCTTTTTATTTTTATCAAGCATCCTGTTACGTCATTGTATTTATTATCTGATAACTTGTGATGTCATTTGAGTTGTTACCTCGCATCATGTAATATCATTTCATTTATTTGCACCTCATTCTGAAGTCTTTTCTTATTACCTGGCATCACCTGATGTCCAATTTCCTATTCTCTAGCAGCATGTGATGAACTTTTGTTTATTATCTAATATCCTGTGAGGTTCTTTTATTTTAACCCAGCCTCCTGTTAGGTGCTTTCATTTATTGTCAGTCAATGTGTGATGTCCCTTATTTTATTACCTGGTATCATATGATATCATGTTACTTATGGCCTAGCTCAGTCTGCTACCTTTTTTTTTACCTGCCCCCATCTGATGTCTAATTATCTATTTTCTAGGATCATGCGATGATCTTTTATATGATATCTACCTCACTGTGATGTCCTTATACATATTATCTAGCATCCTTTCATGTTCTTTTATTTATTGTTTCGCAATCTGTGATATCCTTTAATTTGCTACCTGGCATCATGTATTTTCATTTGATTTATTGCCTACCCATGTTTCATGCCTTATTTTGTGACGTGGCAATATCTGATGTCCCATTTTCTATTGTGGAACATCAAGTGATGTTTCTGATTTCCTTTCTGACAAGCAGTCGTGTCCATTCATTCGTTACCCAGCATCCTGTTACGACCGTTCATTTTTGGTTTGAGAACTTGTGATGTCCTCTAATTTTTCCCTGGCCTCATGTAATATCATTTTCTTTATGGACTAGCTCAGTTTGATGTCTTTTCGTTTTTTCTACCTTCATGAGACGTTCAATTACCTCTTCTCTAGCACGATGTGATGACCTTTTCTTTACTACCTAATATGCTGTGCATGAACTTTTATTTTTACCAAGCATCCTATACGTCCTTCTATTTATGGTCTGGCAAACTTTGGTGTCTTTTAATTTATTACCTGGCATCCTTTAATATCATTTTATTTATTTGCAGCTCAGTCTAATGTCTTTGCTTATTACCTGGCATCACCTGATGTCCAATTTCCTATATTCTAGCATCATGTGATGGTCTTTTGTTTATTATCTAATACCCTGTGATGTTCTTTTATTTTAGCCCAGCATCCTGTTAGGTCCTTTCATTTATTGTTGGTTAACGTGTGATGTCCTTTAGTTTATTACCTGGCATCATATGATATCATTTCATTTTTGTCTTAGCTCAGTCTGCTAGCTCTTTTTACCTGCCCCCATCTGAGGTCTAATTATCAGTGGTCTAGCATCATGTGATGATCTTTTATATAATATCTGTCACATTGTGATGTCCTTATACATATTAACTAGCATGCTTTCATGTCCTTTAGTTTAATGCTTGGCTAACGGTGATGTCCTTTAATTTATTGCCTGGCAAAATGTAATTTCAATTGATTTATTGCCTACCCATTTCTCATGTCTTATTTTGTGAACTGGTAACATGTGTTGTTCCATTTTCTGTTGTGTATCATCAAGTGATGTTTTTGATTTATTTTCTGACAAGCAGTGGAGTCCTTTCATTTATTACTAGCATCCTGTTACGACCGTTTATTTTTCGTCTGAAAACATGTGATGTCCTCTCATTTATTCTCTGGCCTCATGTAATGTCATTGTCTTTATGGCCTATCTCAGTCTGATGTCTTTTCGTATTTTCTGCCATCATCTGATGTTCAATTATCTCTTATCTACCATCATGTGATGACCTTTTCTTTGTTATCTAATATCCTGTGCATGTTCTTTCATTTTTACCAAGCATCCTCATGTCCTTCTATTTATGGTGTGGCAACCTGTGGTGTCTTTTAAATTATTACCTGGCATCATGTAATGTCATTTTATTTATTCTCAATCAGTGTGATAGCTTTTTTACTCGCATTATCTGATGTCCAATTGTTTGTGGTCTAGAATCATGTGATGATCTTTTTTTAATCATCTACCAACTTGTGTTGTCCATTCATTTCTTACCTTACATCCGGTTATGTCCTTGTATTTAATGCCTGGCCACCTGTGATATCCTTGAATTTCTAAGCCGGCATCATGTAATGTCATGTTCTACATGGCCTAACTCACTTTGATGTTTTTCGTATTACCTGGCATCTTCTGAAATCCACTTGTCTATTGTCTATAGACAAGTAATGATCTTTTCTCTATTATCTAATAACCTGTGACGTCCTTTTATTTTTGTCAAGCATCCTGTTATGTCATTGTATTTGTTATCTGACAACCTGTTATGGCATTTGAATTATTACCTGGCTTCATGTAATAACCTTTATCTTATTTACAGCTCAGTCTGATGTCTTTTCTTATTACCTGGCCTCACCTGATGTGCAATTTCCTATTTTCTAGCTTCATTTGATGATCTTTTGTTTATTATCTAATATCTGGTTATGTTGCTTTATTTTAACTCAGCATCCTTTTAGATCTTTCATTTATTGTCACTCAACGTCTGATATCCCTTAATTTATTATATGGCATCTTTTGATATCATTTTACTTATGGCCAAGCTCACTCTGGTATCTTTTTTTTTACCTGCCCCATCTGATGTCAAATTATATATTGTCTAGCATCATTTGATGGTGTTTTATATAATATCTATCACACTTTGATGTCCTTATACATATTAATCAGCATCCTTTCATGTCCTTTAATTTATTGTTTGGTAAACATGTGATGTCCTTTAATTTATTACCTGGCATCCTGTAATTTCATTTGATTTGTCGCCTACCCCTTTCTCATGTCTTATTTTGTGACCTGGCAACATCTGATGTACCATTTTCTGTTGAATAACATGAAGGGATGTTTGTGATTTATTGCCTGCCATGCAGTGGTGTCCTTTCATTTATTACAGCATCCTGTTACGGCCGTTTATTTCTCGGGTGAAAATAAGTGATGTCCTCTCATTTATTCCCTGGCCTGAAGTAATGTCATTTTCTTTATGGCCCATCTCTGCTGGATGTCTTTTCGTATTTCCTACCATAATCTGTTGTTCAATTACCTTTTATCTAGCATCATGTTATGACTTTTTCTTTATTATCTAATGTCCTGTGCATATTCATTTATTTTTACCATGCATCCTTTTATGTCCTATTCATGGTCTGGAGAACCCTTGGTGTCTTTTAATTTCTTACCTGGCATCATGTATTTTCATTTTATTTATTCTCAATCAATATGATACCCTTTTGTTAACTGGCTGTATCTGATGTCCAATTATTTGCTGTCTTCAATAATGTGATCTTTTATTACTCATCTAACAAATTGTGTTGTCCTTTCACTTCTTGCATCCTGTTATGTCCTTGTATTGTTGCCTGGCCACCTATGCTGTACTTGAAATTTGTAACAGGATATTATGTAATGTCCTGGTCTTTACGGCCTAATTCACTCTGATGTCTCTTCTTATTACCTGGCATCATCTGAAATCCACCTGTCTATTGTCTAGGGCCAAGTGATGATCTTTTTCCTACTATCTAATATCCTGTGATGTCCTTTTATTTTTATCAAGCATCATGTTATGTCATTGTATTTGTTATCTGACAAGCTGTGATGTCATTTGAATTGTTACCTGGCATCATAAAATATCATTTTGTTTATTTGCAGCTCAGTCTGATGTCCTTTCTTATTACCTGGCATCACCTGATGTGCAATGTCCTATTTTCTAGCACCATGTGATGGTCTTTTGTTTATTATCTAATATTCTGTGATGTTCTTTTGTTTTAAACCAGCATCCTGTTAGGTTCTTTCATTTATTGTCAGTCAACGTGTGATGTCCCTTAGTTTATTACCTGGCATCATATAATATCATTTTATTTATGGCCTAGCTCAATCTGATATCTTTTTTTTACCTGCTCCCACCTGCTGTCTAATTATCTATTATCTAGCGTCATGTCATGATCTTTTATATAATATCTACCACATTGTGATGTCTTTATACATATTAACTAGCATCCTTTCATGTCCTTTAATTTATTGGTTGGGAAACTGTGATGTCCTTTAATTTATTACCTGGCAACATGTAATTTCATTTGATTCATTGCCTACCCCTTTCTCATGTCTAATTTTGTGACCTGGCCACATCTGATATCCCATTTTCCATTGTATATCATCAAGTGATGTTTTTGATTTATTTTCTGCCAAGAAGGGGTGTCCTTTCATTTATTACCAGCATCCTTTTACGACCGTTTATTTTTCGCCTGAAAACATGTGATGTCCTCTCATTTATTCCCTGGCCTCATGTAATGTCATTTTCTTTATGGACTGGCTCAATTTGGTGTATTTGCGTATTTTCTGCCATTATCTGATGTTCATTTACCTATTATCTAGCACCATGTGATGACCTTTTCTTTATCTAATATGCTGTGCATGTCCTTTTATTTTTACCAAGCATCCTATATGTCCTTCTATTCATGATCTGGCAACCTGTGGTGTCCTTTAATTCATTACCAAGCATCATGTAATGTAATTTTATTTATTGTCAATCAGTGTGATAGCTTTTTTTAATTGTTTTTACCTGATATCCAACTGTTTGTTGTCTAGAATCATGTGATGATCTTTTTTCAATCATCTACCAACTTGTGTTGTCCATTCATTTCTTACCTTACATCCGGTTATGTCCTTGTATTTAATGCCTGGCCACCAGTGATGTCCTTGAATTTATAAGCCAGTATCATGTAATGCCATGTTCTTTATGGCCTAACTCACTCTGATGTCTTTTCTTATTACCTGGCATCATCTGAAATGCACTGGTCTACTGTCTAGGTCAAGTGATGATCTTTTCCCTATTACCTAATATCCTGTGATGTCCTTTTTTTTTAAAAAGCATCCTGTTATGTCACTGTATTTGTTATCTGACAACCTGTGATGTCATTTGAATTGTTACCTGGCATCATGTAATATCATTTTATTTATTTTCACCTCAGTCTGATGTCTTTTCTAATTACCTGGCATCACCTGATGTACAATTTTCTATATTCTAACATCATGTGATGATGTTATGTTTGTTATCTAATATCCTGCGATGTTCTTTTATTTTAACACAGCATCCTGTTAGGTCCTTTCTTTTATTGTCACTCAACAGATGATGCCACTTAATTTTTTATCTGGCATCATATGATTTCATTTTATTTATGGCCTAGGTCATTCTGATATGTTTTTTTACCTACTCCCATCTGATGCAAAATTATCTATTGTCTAGCATCGTGTGATGATATTGTATGTAATAACTACCACATAGTGATGTCCTTATACATATTAACAGCATCCTTTCATGTCGCTTCATTTATTGTTTGGCGGACTGTGATGTCCTTCAATTCATTATCTGGCCTCATGTAATTTCATTTATTTTATTGCCTACCCATTTCTTATGTCTAATTTTGAGACCTGGCCACATCTGACATCCCATTTTCCATTGTATACCATCAAGTGATGTTTTTGATTTATTTTCTGCCATGAAGTGGTGTCCTTTCATTTATTACCAGCATCCTGATATGACCGTTTATTTTTCATCTGAAAACATGTAATGTGCTCTCATTTATTCCCTGGCATGATGTTATGTCATTTCCTTTATAGACTAGCTCATATTGATGTCTTTGTGTTTTCCGACACCATCTGATATTCAATTATCTCTTATCTAGCAACATGTGATGACCTGTTCTTTATTATATAATAGCCTTTGCATGGCCTTTTATGTTTACAAAGCATCCTATATGTCCTTCTATTTGTGGTCTGGCCAACTGTGGTGTCTTTTAATTTATTACCTGGCATTATTTAATGTCATTTTATTTATTCCCAATCAGTGTGATAGCTTATTTAAATGCCGTTATCTCCTGTCCAATTATTTGTTGTCTAGAATCATGTGATGTTTTATTATTCATCTACCAAGTTGCTTTGTCCTTTCATTTCTTAACTTACATCCATTCATGTCCCTCTATTTTATAGCTTGCCACTTGTGACGTCCTTGAATTTATAAGCTGGCATCATGTAATGGCATTTTCTTTATGGCCTAACTCACTCTGATGACTTTTCTTATTACCTGGCATCATGTGATGTTCAATTTCCTATTTGCGAGCATCATTTCTTGATCTCTTTTCCTTATTATCTAATATCCTGTGATGTAATTTTATTTTTACCCAGTATCTGGTTATGTCCTTTCACTTATTGGCAGTCAAATTGTGATGGCCCTTATTTTATTAACTGTCATCATATAATATCATCTTATTTATGGCCTAGCTCAATCTGATGTCTTTTTTTACCTGCCCTGATCTAATGTCTAATTAACTTTTGTCTAGCATCACGTGATGATCTCTAATATAATATCTACCACATTGTGATGTCCTTATATATATTAACTAGCATCCTTTCATGGCCTTTAATTTATTGTTTGGCAAACTGTGATGTCCTTTAATTTATTACCTGACATCATGTAATTTCATTTGATTTATAGCCTACCCCTTTCTCATTTCTAATTTTGTGACCTGGCAACATCTGATGTCCCCTTTTCTGTTGTATGCCACCAAGGGAGGTTTGTGATTTATTTTCTGCCAAGTGGTGGTGTCCTTTCATTTATGATGAGCATCCTGTTACGACCGTTTATTTTTCGTCTGAAAACATGTGATGTCCTCTCATTTATTCCCTGACCTATTTTCTAGCATCATGTGATGATCTTTTGTTTATTATCTAATATCAGGTGACATTCTTTTATTCTAACCCAGCATCCTGTTAGGTAGCTTCATTTGTTGTCAGTCAACGTGTGATGTCCCTTAGTTTATTATCTGGCATCATATGATAGTTTATTTATGGCCTAGCTCAGTCTGATACCTTGTTTATTACCTGGCCAAGTCTGATGTCAAATTATCTATTGTCTAGCATCATGTGATGATTTTCTATTTAATATCTACCACATTGTGATATCCTTATATATATTACCTAGCATCCTTTCATGTGCTTTAATTTGTTGTTTGGCAAACAGTGATGTCCTTTAATTTATTACCTGGCATCATGTAATTTGATTTGATTTATTGCTTACCCCTTTCTCATGTCTTATTTTGTGACCTGGAAACATCTGATGTCGCATTTTCTGTTGCATAACACCAAGTGTTGTCTCTGTTTTATTTTCTGACAAGCAGTGGTGTTCTTTCCTTTACTACCTAGCATCCTACCACGACCATATTTTTTTCGTCTTAAAACATGTGATGTCCTCACATTTTTTCCCTGTCATCATGTAATGTCATTTTCTTTATGGCCCACATCAGTCTGAAGTCTTTTCGTATTGTCTTCCATCAACTGATGGTCAATTATCTCTTCTCTAGCATAATGTGATGACCTTTCCTTTGTTATCTATTATCCTCTGCATGGTCTTTCATTTTTACCAAGCATCCTATACGTCCTTTTATTTAGGGTCTCACCACCTGTGATGTCTTTTTTTTTATTACCTGGCATGATGTAATGTCCTTTTATTTAATCCCTATCAGTGTGATATCTTTTCTTAATTGGCATTATCTCATATCCAATTATTTGTTTTATAGAATTCTGTGATGATCTTTTTTTAATCATCTACCAAGTTGTGTTCTCCTTTCATTTCTTCCCTTACGTCCTGTCATGACCTTGTATTTAATGCCTGGCCACCAGTGATGTCCTTGTATTTATAAGCCAGCATCGTGTAATGTCATGTTCTTTATGACCTAACTCACTCTGATGTATTTCCTTATTACTTGACATCACCTGAAATCCACTTGTCTATTTTCTGTGGTCAAGTGATGATCATTTCTCTATTACCTAATGTCCTGTGATGTCTTTTTATTTTTAGCAAGCATCCTGTTATATCACTGTATTTATAATCTGACAACCTGTGATGTCATTTGAATTATAACCTGGCAACATGTAATATCATTTTACTAATTTGCAGCTCTGTCTGATGTTTCTCCTAATTCCCTGGCATCACCTGATGTCCAATTTCCTATTTTCTAGCATCATGTGATGATTTTTTTTATTATCAAATATCCTGTCATGTTCTCTTATTCTAACCCAGCATCCTGTTAGGTACCTTCATTTATTGTCAGTCAACCTGTGATGTCCTTTAGTTTATTACCTGACATAATAATATCATTTTCTTATGGCCTACCTCAGTCGGATACCTACTTGTTTACCTGCAACAATCTGATGTCAAAATATCTACTGTGTATCGTCATGTGATGGTCTTTTGTATATTATCTACCACAATGTGATGTCCTTATACATATTAACTAGCACTCTGTCAAATCCTGTTATTTGTTGTTGGCCAACTGTGATGGACTTTAATTTGTTACCTGGCATGATGTAATTTCATTGGATTTATTGCCTATCCTTTGCAGATCTCATATTTTGTTACCTGGCATCATCTGATGCCCCATTTGCTGTTGTACACCATCAAGGGGTGTTTTTTATTTATTTTCTGACAAGCACTGGTGACCTTTCATTTATTACCCAGCATCCTCTTACGACCTTTTATTTTTCATCTGAAACATGTGATGTCCTTTCATTTATTCCCTCGCCTCATGTAATGCCATTTTCTTTATGTCCTAGCTCAGTCTGATGTCTTTTCTTATTATCTGGCATCATTTGATGTCCATTAACTGTTATCTAGCATCATGAAATGATCTTCAATTAATTATCTAATGTCCTGTTAGGTTCTTTTATTTTAACCGAGCATCATGGTATGTCACTTCCTTATTTTCTGGCATGCTATGTTGCCCTTAATTTATAACCTGGCATAATTTAATGTCATTTTCTTTATGGCCCATCTCAGTCTGATGTTTTTTGTATTTCCTGCCATCATCTGTTGTTCACTTATCTCTTATCTAGCATCATGTGATGACCTTGTCTTTATTATCTAATATCCTGTGCATGTCCTTTTATTTTTACCAAGCATCCTCTTATGTCCTCCTATTTATTGTTTGGAAACCTTTGCTGTCTTTTAATTTATTACCTGCCATCATGTAATGTGATTTTATTTATTTTCAATCAGGATGATACCTTTTGTTAACTGGCCATATCTGATGTCCAATTATTCGCTGTCTAGAATCATGTGATGATCTTTTATTAATCATCGGCCAAATTGTGTTGTCCTTTCATTTCTTACCTTACATCCTGTTATGTCCTTGTATTATTGCCTGACCACCTGTGATATCCTTCAGTTTATAAGCTGGCATTATGTAATGTCATGTTCTTTAGAGCCTAATTCACTCTGATGTCTTTTCTTATTACCCGGCATCATCTGAAATTCACTTGTCTATTGTCTAAGGTTAAGTGATGATGTTTTTTCTATTATCTACTATCTTGTGATGTCCTATTTTTTTACCAATCATCCTGTTATTTCATTGTTTTTACTATCTGACAACCTGTGATGTCATTTGAATTATTACCTGGCATCATGTAATATCATTTTCTTTATTTCAAGCTCAGTCTGATGTCTTTTCTTATTACCTGGTACCATCTGATCTTTTGTTTATTATCTAATATCCTGTGATGTTCTTTTATTCTAACCCAGCATCCTGTTAGGTCCATTCATTTATTTTCTGTCACCTGGTGATGTCCTTTTGTTTATTACTTGAAATGATATAATATAATTTTATTTATGGACTACCTCAGTCTGATAAATTTGTTTACCTGCCACCATGTGATATCAAAATATCTACTGTAGAGCGTCATGTGATGATCTTTTATGTATTACCTACCTCATTGTGACGTCCTTATATATATCATATCCTGTTATTTACTGTTTGGCAAGCGGTGATGGCTTTAATTTGTTACCTGGCATGATTTAATTTCATTGGATTTATTGCCCATCCCTTTCTCATGTCATATTTTGTGACCTGGCCACATCTGATATCCCATTTTCCATTGCATACCATCAAGTGAGGTTTTTGATTTATTTTCTGCTAAGAAGGGGTGTCCTTTCATTTATTACCAGCATCCTGTTACGACCGTTTATCTTTCGTCTGAAAACATGTGATGTCCTTTCATTTATTCCCTGGCCTCATTTAATGTCATTTTCTTTATGGACTAGCTCAATTTGTTGTCTTTGCGTATTTTCTGCCATTATCTGATCTTCATTTATCTCTTATCTAGCACCATGTGAGGACATTTTCTTTATTATCTAATATCCTGTGCATGTCATTTTATTTTTACCAAGCATGCTATACGGCATTCTATTTATGATCTGGCCACCTGTGGTGTGTTTTAATTTATAACCTGGCATCATATAATGTTATTTTATTTATTCCCAATCAGTGGGATATCTTTTTTTAACTTGAATTATCTCATGTCCAATTATTTGTTTTCTGCAATCATGTGATGATCTTTTATTAATCATCTACCAAGTTATGTTGTCCTTTCATTTCTTCCTTACATTCTTTCATGTTCTTGTATTTAATGCCTTGCCGCCTGTGATGTCCTTGAATTTTTTAACCTAGCATCATGTAATTTCATGGTCTTTACAGCCTAACTCACTCTGATGTCTTTTCTTATTACCTGGCATCATCTGAAATCCACTTGTCTATTGTCTAGGGTCAAGTGATGATGTTTTCCCTGTTATCTAATATCCTGTGGTATCCTTTTATTTTTATCAAGCAACCTGTTATGTTATTGTATTTATTATATGACAACCTGTGATGTCATTTTAATTATTACCTGGCATCATGTAATATCATTTTACTTATTTGCAGCTCAGTCTGATGTCCGTTCTTATTACATCGCATTACGTGATGTCCAATTTCCTATTATCTAGCATTATGTGATGGTTTTTTGTTTATTATCTAATATCCTGTGATGATCTTTTATTTTATCCCAGCATCCTGTTAGGTCATTTCATTTGTTCTCAGTCAACGTGTGATGTCCCTTAGTTTATTACCTGGCACCACATAATATCATTTTTTTATGGCCTAGCTCCCTCCCATATCTTTTTTATACCTTCCCCAATCTGCTGTCTAATTATCTGTTGTCTAGTATCATGTGATGATCTTTTATATAATATCTACCACATTGTGATGTCCTTATACATATTAACTAGCATCCTTTCATTTCCCTTTATTTATTGTTTGACAGACTGTGATGTCCTTTAATTTATTAACTGGCACCATGTAATTTAATTTGATTTATTGCCTACCCCTTTCTCATGTCTTATTTTGTGACCTGACAACATCTGATGTCCCATTTTCCGTTGTATCCCATCAAGTGATGTTCTTGAATTATTTTCTGCCATGCAGCGGTGTCCTTTCATTTATTACCCAGCATCCTGTTGCGACCATTTATTTTTCGTCTGAAAACATGTGATGTCCTCTCTTTTATTCCCTGGCCTCATGTAATGTCATTGTCTTTATGGCCCATCTCAGTCTGATGTCTTTTCTTATTTTCTGCCATCATCTGATGTTCAATTATCTCTTGTCTAGCATCATGAGATGACTTTTACTTTATTATCTAATATCCTGTGCATGTCCTTTCATTTTTACCAAGCATCCTCTTATGTTCTTCTATTTATGGTCTGGCAACCTGTGGTGTCTTTTAAATTATTACCTGGCATCATGTAGTGTCATTTTATTTATTCGAATAAGTGTGTGATAGCTTTTTTAACTGGCATTATCTGATGTCCAATTGTTTGTTGTCTCGAATCATGTGATGATCTTTTTTTAATCATCTACCAACTTGTGTTGTCCATTCCTTTCTTACCTTACGTCCTGTTATGTCCTTGTATTTAATGCCTGGTCACCTGGGATATCCTTGAATTTATAAGCCAGCATCATGTAATAACGTGTTCTATATGGCCTAACTCACTCTGATGTTTTTCATACAACTTGGCATCATCTGAAATCCACTTGTCTATTGTCTAGATTCAAGTGATGATCTTTTCTCTATTATCTAACACCCTGTGATGTCCTTTTATTTTTATCAAGCATCCTGTTATGTCATAGTATTTGTCATCTGACAACCTGTGATGTCATTTGAGTTGTTTCCTGGCATCATGTAATATCATTTTGTTTATTTGCACCTCAGTCTGACGTCTTTTCTTATTACCTGGCATCACCTGATGTCCAAT
>CM053775.1:48678560-48694944 GCA_028658325.1 Potorous gilbertii
AGTCATTTGCAAAACTACACAGATATGGCCTATATTGAATTGCCTGCCTTCCCAAAGGGAATGGGTCGGGAAGGAGGGATGGGGAGAACCTGGAACTTAAACTTTTAGGACCAACTGTTGAGTATTGTTCTTGCTACTAGGAAATAAGAAATACAGGTAATGGGGAATAGAAAGTTATCTGGCCCTACAGGACAAAAGAGAAGATGGGGTAAGGGAAGGGAGGGATGATAGAAGAGAGGGCAGATTGGTCTTATGGGTAATTGGAATGTCCAGTGTATTGGGCAGGGGGGAGGGGACAAATGGGGAGAAAATTTTGGAACCCAAAATCTTGTGAAAATGAATGTAAAAAGTTAAATAAATTTAAAAAAAGTGTATTAAAAAAAAAAAGAAATAACCTTCTATGGTCTTATTATTTTTCCCTTTTGTGGGCATTTTCCCAGCCAGTTATTTGACTTCTGAGATTCCTTTCTACACCCACCTTGCCTCCAGATCCATCTATCTAGTGCTTGGAGTCTGAGATTCAAATTCTGCTTCCCAGCCTCAGGGCTTTCAGTGGGGTCCGGACTGCTATTCAGTGTGAGATTAAATTCAGCTGCTCAGGTGGGGCAGGGCCGCCTCCCAGGGCTCAGTTCCCTCTGAGGTTTACAAGGAGATCTTCAAAAATGGGTCCCAGCCACTGCTTGCTTTGGAAGCCCCTGTCCATTGCTGCTTCTGCAGCTCCCTCCTGAGGGAGCCCATGTCACATGGACACCCCGCTCCCCTCCTGGCGAGCTAAACAGTCTTTCCCACTAACCTCTGCCGTCTGTGAGTGGATGGACCTGAGTGGCCACGAGATACTCTGTCCCTGAAGCCCGTTTGGACCTGGTACCCTTGGTGCCACGCAGCCAAGGCAGGGGTGGACCCTGCTCTGGGTCCAGAGCACGACAGACCCCAGGCATTTGCCCTTCAGGGTTCTTTGGAACAGAAACCTCCTCCACTCTGCTGCTGTGCGGCTTCCACTGCTCCGGAATCAGGTGGAAGCTCCTCCCAACAGGTATTTTATGGACTATGGGTTCGGAGCTAGAATATGTGAATCTTTCTACTCTGCCATCTTCGCTCCTCTCCCCCAACTTGGCTTTTTACACTCTGTGTCACAGTTTGTTTGAACAACTTGCTTTATTACTATCTCTGCCCCTTCTACAGGACGCATAGTTCTAGCAACTGCCTCTTGTGCTCTAGCTAGGAAATCCACAAAAGGTTCTTTTTTCTTTTGTCTGATTTGAGTGAAAGGGTCTACATTTTGTCCTGCCATAGTAAATCCCCATGCCTTCTCAACACATTGAGCATTTCTCTCATATGTTTCTATGGGAAAAATAATTTGTGTATTTTCTGTACTAAAGTCCCCTGTGCCCAAAATCTTCTAGAAATATCTCTGGGAATTTTGTGCATTCTGATTATGTGTTACTGATATCCGTCTACAGGCCTCAGCATACAACACCAGCCATTGTCCTGAATGACAAGTTTCCAATCATTAAGAGTAAGTACATAAGTCATTAATGATTTCATTTGTAATTTCACAAAGGGAGATTTTCGGCCATAAGTAGTTATGGTTTTCTTAATCTCTTTGATCAAACTGGGTTGTACTGCCTCATGAGAACGAGTGCCATCCTCTGCCTGTGACACTGACATAAGTAAACCGTCCTTGTACTTTCTTTGTCTTCTATCATCTGTTGATATCCACTAATTGGTGCTGGAGGTGTGGAGGGCAGCACTTCTTGCCATAATTCGTTAGGTGATATCTCCACCTCATTTTTTTTTACTTATTCTTCAGTGTCCTCCTGTTTACTAGAGTGTCAATCTACTTCCTTATGTTCTAACTTTCTCATAAGTAATCCTAAACTTTAAACTACACTGGCTAACTTGCCCACCTTTTGAGAAAATTCTTATATTTCTCCTTTTTTCTCTTTGTATTCTCTAAGGGAAGGGTAAAAGTTGTTAGTTACTCTCTCCTCTGTGGATGGCGTGTCGGCCCCCAAAGGGCATTGTGTGGAAGTTTGAGTTTAAGACTCAAAAGCACGTCTTTCAGGTAAGCAGAGTGGGTCTGTGAGCCCTGTAAATGATGAAAGTTTCTATAGGGACCTCCTCAGGACTTTCTCAGTGAAGTTCCAAAAGTTGCTCCCCTCCCACCTTCCATGACGCTATGTCACAGGAAGGATTATCACCTAGCCATGGGGAGGCTTTATACACCGTTTCCAAAAATTCTAAAATCTGTGATGGGCGTACTGAGTAGCCTTGCTTTTTTAAGATCTTATGTATGATTTTAGCATAGGTTTCCTTTTGTGAAGTGGTTAGGTGTTTCCCTATGGTAAAATTGTGTTAAAACAACGCTTACACAATTTGCCTCAGCGGTTCTTGTCCCAGAAGAAACCAGTTCACCCCAGGTGCTTTTCGCTGCCTTTGCTGTCCTGAAAGTGAAACTATGGGTGTCGGCTGATCCTGCCGCTGCTCAATCCAGGTGTGTGCTTCCCCAAGCTGTCCACTCCTCTTACTCTGGAACCGAGTATTTTTTAGAGGAGCCCCACGTTGGGCGCCAAAATGTGAGTTCCCAAAGATCTCATGCCTACATGAGATCTTTCTTCTGGGCACGAATGAATGAGGCAGGAGCAAGGATGATATGCACTCTGTTTGTTCTCAGCTAGATCAGAGTATATACAGATATTCTACTTCCTTTGTACTTCTATTCAAGCAAGAAGTTTTATAAATAGTGTCTGTTATGCTTACATGCTTGATTGTTGTTATTCCTGCTCAAGATAATTGTGAGGGTCAGTAATTGCATAGGGGTAGTCCATCTCGTAAGTCATGCAAGGACCTGAAGCCTCAAAGAGATTTCGCCTGAGGGCATAATGACCCTGAAAATCTGAGAGTTCAATGAATCGTATAAAAAGATATTCCCAGGTCCCCAAATGAAAGAATCATTGTCAGTATTAAGAAATGAGGGAAGCTAGGTTGTACAGTATATGATGCACCAACCCTAGAGTCAAGAGGACTCTAAGTTCAAATCTGTCCTCAGACACTTACTAGCTATGTGACCCTGGGCAGATCACTTCACCCCCTATTTCTTCAAAAGAAAAAAAATGAAAAAAAGTATTAAAGTACCGGGTGTTTTAGAGATGATAATCCTGCCATGCTGAGACCAATTCAGATCATTCTTGTGGAATAACGTACAATTCTAATTAAATACCACATTTTAGTAAGAGCAGTGGTAAGTGGGTAAATATTCAGGGATTGGAGATCCAGAAAGTGAAATTCCTCACCACGTCATATGTGAGTTCAGTACTTTACTCTTTGTTAAATAATGAAAATATAGAAATATAGAAAATACATTATCTTCAAGTGTTTCAATAGCTACCATAATGTGTCAAATCAATGGAAATTATTCTGCTTGCCTCCCTCTCCTCTTAGGAGTAGAATTTTGGCTATTGATATTAGAAAAATATCCAGTAACCGCAAAGATTATAAACTGGAATAGTATACCTCATTAAGTCAGCAATGTGACTTAACAGATAGAGTGCCCAGACTGGAGTCAGAAAGACTTATCTTCTTATGTTCAAGTCTTGCCTCAGACATTTTATAGCTGTGTTACCCTGGGCCAATCACCTAATCCTTTTTGTCTCAGTTTCATTATCTGTAAAATGAGCTGGAGAATAGACTGCCTTATTAGGGGTTGGACACCTTATTATTATAGGTCTTAAAGGAAAAGCTATATGACCATTTTAGGAATATGTTATATAGGTATGCTCTTTCAGATATGCACTTTTTGAAAGCTACTGAGGAGGACTCACCAGAATGTGATTTGAACCTTGGACCCTATCAGCTGGGTAATAATGTGTAAGTCATGTCACCTATATGAACCTTGTACTCTTCAACTGTAAAACGGATTTTGGCTCAGGTAAGAATACGTGGTTTAGAGTTATCTTCCAGCTTTGTAATTCAGCAAATATAAATGTGTTTCCATTCCTACATTTCCTCTAGTTCCACATGCTACCATGTCCTGATCTAAGTTAAAAACCACAACTTTGAAACTTGACAAGTGTATGATACCAAGGAATTTACTTAACCTCTTTAACCTTATTTCCTCATATGAATCAAAGGGTTAATAAACATTGACGCATAAGGTTTTTGGAAAGAAAGTACTCTGTAAATGTTTCGAAATATAAGTCTATATTATTGCCTGTGGTTTTGGGTCCTCTTTGTGTGATAGAAAACACAGTATAAGATCTACATGTGAATCCTGCTCCTGATACTAAATAATCAAATGATTTTGGACAATCTCTTATCATCTCTTTTGAGGTGTATTAGATGGTAAGATCATTGAATGTGCTTAACTGATCTGATTTTTCTTTTTGTCCTCATTATTTAGTATCGTTGAAAAGAGCTTAAAAAGCCTCATTGCTTTAACTTTTGGGGCCTTAATTTTCTCTATAAGATGACTCTTCATACTCAGTGAGTCCATTTGTTCCATTCATTTGATGAAATGACCTCTAACATCTCCTCAAACTCTAAATTTATGGTGCTATTACAATATTATATTCATATCCCCTTAATCTAGCAAAGTACCTGGTTATTGTTCTGTCGTTTCATTTGTGTGTGACTCTTCATGATTCTACTTAGGAGTATCCTGGCACAGATACTGTGGTGATGTAACATTTCCTTCTTTATTTCATTTCCCAGATGAGAAAACTAAGGCAAATAGCGTGAAGTGACTTACCCAGGGTCACACAGCTAGTAAGTATCTTAGGTCAGAGAAGAACTCAGGATGATGAGTGTTCTTGATTGCAGGCCGAGCACTCTATCAGTTGTGTCACCTCGCTACTCCAGTGTATGACACATAGAATATATTAGAAGCTAGTTATTGATAGGTAGAGTGACAATGTCTCATTATCTGAGAGATTCAAGAAGAAAGTTTAAGAGATGGGGGAAAAGAAAAGATCTCATTTACAAGGTACTTCTGACATTTTGGGGGAAAATTGAAGGAAACAGTTACTACTCTCATACGAATTATTTCTGTAGAAAGATTTTCCTGGTCCATAAATTCTTCATGGCGTTCTTTACCTCTACATTTCTCAGTGTGTAAATCAAGGGGCTCAACATGCGGGTGACAACGGTGTAAAACACTGTGACCATTGTATCTTCTGAAAAGTTGTTTCAGGATGCATATACATAAACGTGCAGGGTCCAAAAACATATGACGACCAAAGGTATGTGGGAATCACCAGTAGAGAGCGCTTTGTGCCTACCTTCGACTAACTGTTTCCTCAGGGACACCAGGATGACTGTGTAGGAGATCAGTAAGATAAGAAAGCTCCCTAGAGCAACCATTCCACTCTTGACTGTCACCACAGCCCCTACAACATAGCTGTCAGTACAGGCAAGTTTCAGGACAGGATGCACATCAAAAAAACAGCGATAAATTTCATGAGGACTACAGAAAGGTAACTGAACTACCAGTGTCACTTGGATGATGGAATGTATAAAACCACACACCCATGTCCCCAACAGCATCTTATTGCACCTGTTCTGGTCAATAATGGTCATGGAGTGTAAGCGCCTACATATGACTACATGTCTCTCAGAAGCTTACTCTCATCACCTTTAACTAAAGGAAGGAATAAAATTCACACTCCTTTTGGTATTAAAACCTACCCTACAATACAAGATAGTGGGGGAGAAGGGGATAAACAGGGGGGGGGATAATGGAGGGGAGGGCAGTGGGAGGAGGGAGCACACTTGGAGAGGGATAGGATCAAAAGAAGAATAGAATAAATGGGGCAGGATAGGATAGAAGGAAATATAATTAGTCTTACACAACACCACTATTATGGAAGTCATTTGCAAAACTACACGGATATGTCCTATATTGCATTGCCTCCTTTCCCAAAGGGAATGGGTAGGGAGGGAGAAATGAAGAGAAACTGGAACTCAAAGTTTTAGGAACAACTGTTTAGTATTTTTCTTGCAAGTGGGAAATAAGAAATACAGGTAATAGAGTACACAATGTTGTCTCGCCCTGCAGGACAGAACAGAAGACAGGGATAAGGGAAGGGAGGGATATTAGAAGGGAGGGTAGATTGGTAATGGGAGCAACTAGAATGCTCTGTGTTTTGGGGTGGAGGAAGGAAAAGGAAAGAAAAATGTGGAACCCAAAATTTCGTGGAAATGAATGCTGAAAATTTGAATAAATAAATTTAAATACAAAAAAAGAGAAGTGGACCTCAGACAGCTCCATCATGCAACATGTATAGCTGATTTTTTTCTGCAATACCAGTAAGTCGGCAATCATCTTGGGAGTTATGACAGAGGAGTAGCAAGGATTTACTAAAGATAAGTAATTTAGGAGGAAGTACATGGTTGAATTGAAAAGATTACCAGAGCAGACTCTTGTTATTTTAAGGAGGTTACTCAGAAGAAAAATTGCATAGAAAAAGGCGAACACCACAAAGCATTCCTTCTCTACTTCTGGATTCTGAGAAAGCTTTAAGAAGATGAGTTCAGTCATATTGTTTATGTCTTCCATGGACATTTTTTGTGCAGCCACATAACGTGGGAAAAAAAATCAGTCCATCTGAAATGATGCGGACAAAATCAGTAGCATGAATTAAAATAATAACAATAACGATTCCTATTTCATTTGTTCTTTTTTCCCACTGTAACTTCATGAGGTAATCTGTGAGGATTTTATAGATCTAATTTAGAAACAAGGAAATGATGTGGTCACAAAACCACTTAAGGTAAGATTCTAAATTTAAACGGAGTTCTGAGTTCAACTCCATAGTATTTTTTCACGACATCGTACATACACATACACACACAAACACACACATACATATCACACACATAATTCAAAGAGAAACCCTGTATGAATTTATTTTCTCTTTTACTTGAGAATACTTGAGAGGGTAGGAAGACTAAAAGACGAAGTGAAGTAAAAACCAAACTTGACATTGGTGTAGCTATATGTAGTTAGGTCTACAGATACAGAGAGATGTGTGTATATATAAACACACATACTTATATGTATATATATAATCTGTACATATATATATATGTATATATACATACTACATACATACATGTGTGTTTTTTGTGCGTGTGTATACATCAAGGGTAATATGGCTTTGAGTAGTGATAGTAGCTTCAAGTTCACAGACTGATACTTAATAGTATTCCTTTCTTTACACTATGGTTAAAAACATCTCAAGTGAATTCATTTAAGTAAACTGTTGTGTGCCAGAAATTATTAGTAAAAATACACCCCAAAATAAAACAGTACACACACTCCAAATGCTGGGATTTTAGAGGAGAGACATAGGGCAAGGTGAGGAAATAACAAAAGTACACAAAATATATAATAAAGCAATTTTGTGGGTGAAATAGAACTAAGAATTGGAAGTTCAAGAAAGACAGCATGTAAGATGTGGACCTTGAACCAGTCATTGAAAAGGTGGCTAAAGCTTTTGAAATAGAAAAGCATGGAAGGAGAATATACCTAAGAAAGGCACAAACACAGAGGACATGGGATGCCATTTATAGAAAATATCAAATAGAGCCGATTGTCTGAAATGTGTATTGAGTGACTAAGAATAATGTGAATTCATCTTGAAGAATAGGTTGAAGTCATATTCCCATTTTTAACGGATAAACAGAATAGTTTTTATTTTATCCTTGAGGTAGTCCTGATGTATAGAATACTTTTGAACTCAGAAATGACATAGCCAGCATGAAATAGATACAATTTTAATCTTTGATGTACAGATCTAGGAGGATTCTACACAGAGATGATGGAATCTAGTGAATTTGCTCTGAGGAAGTGTGGAGAAGTGAAGGTCCAAAACAGCGTGCTGGAGCACAGCCACATGGAGCAAGTCAGACAAGTAAGAAGAGAGCCAAAAAAGCCCAGGCAAGAGAAAATATCCAGAAGGAAGAGCCATCAGTCAATCATGCCAAAAGGTGGAAAAAAATGAATAGCCCAATGTCATTGAATATACCAAAGAAAAGAGAAAAGAAGACTGGCAGATATTAGCTCTAGGAGTGGGTAGGATCAAGTGAGTATTTTGTTTTGCTCTGTTTTTATAAAAGGTCCGTTTCATAACAGCAACAACAGTGCTCTGATAAACCACAGAATAATTACACAGCACATCAAAAGTTGTTTTGATAGATTCTCTGAATCTATCACTGGAGCTAATTACTAATTACTATAAACACTGTGACTTTGATTTTACTGACGGAGGAATTGAGAGTTGAAATGATTTCCTTACAGCTACACAACCAGTAAAGTTTATGTCTAGAAATCGACATAGGTCTGTTAATTTCAATTCAAGGATTTTTCCATCATGTAGTCTTCACTGAGACTCAAAATTTGGCATCATAAAAAATTCATGAATACAATGCCTGACCATCCTTTTTTCTGCCTCAGAAATGCTAAGATGACCTGCACGGACCAAGATGAAATAAAAGGCATTTAAGTGTACAACAGCTCAGCATATAGGCAGTAGTAGGCATTTGGTACGGAACTAGGAGTAAAAGTATCCTTGCTCATTAATCTTTTCTTCAAAAGGATGATTCGGGAGACTCTGGTTCTCTTGTTCTCCCCTTAGATATTTGACCTTGTTTCTTGCTCCCTGGCTGAGGTCACCTGAAGTCATCCTCTATGGCAGTTAGCACCCTCTTCATGAATGTTATTATCTAGGAGGCAATATATTGTAGCCTGAAATGCTTAATAAGTCCTTTTCTGTACTCAGTTTCCTCAGAACCGTTGATGTCAATAAATGTTATGTGCCACTGTGTGTCAAAAACTGTACTAAGTAGTGGCTTTGAAAAGTAAAACAAATAAACAAGCTAACAAACGACAACAACAACAAAAATGAAACAGAAACAAAAAAAGCCTGTTGTCAAAGCACCAATGGGAGAGAAAATGCACATATGTCCACCTTCAAAACTGGTTTTCATATTTTTATGTTTGCAGAAAATAGTGTTAACTGCTATCCACAATTTGCTCCCCATATATTTTGAGACAAAGAACATCGATGAGAAATTTGCTGCTGAACAGAGGAGAAGTCACTGTTTTACCTCACCCACATCACCGATGACGTTTTGAACTTCATGTCTAATTTCTCCACTGTGGTTAATTTTAGCTAAATTTCAAATAGAACAGTCATCAGGAAGATTAAACTAAAATGTGAATGACTAGAATGTCTAACCCTTCTAAGGTAGCACTTTCTCCATTGTGAAATAATATACAATGTTTATGTAAATTGCTTGTTGGTTGATCGTTAGTAATTTATATAGAAAAGAGCTGCTCACACAAATAAAATCATAGATATGCACCAAAATTAAATAATCCAGTCCTCTTTATAATAACCTCTTTGTGCATTCTGTGTATAAGAATGCAAAATTTCCTAGTACACATAAATAAACACATGAACACGTAAGCACACATGCATGCGTGTATGTACACACACACACACGTACACACCTACAAATACACATTGACTTGATTTGTTTTCAGCATAGATCTGAAATTACTTGAACGTGTTGCAGCAATTATTTGTTAGGTGGTGTTAAAAGTAGAGAAGAAAACTATGTGAAGCCCTACTTCCACAAAGGACACCCCTACTACCAGCTCTACTATTAGCTTCCATAACTGGAAACGAGAAAATTGTGTCTTCCTCCCACTAACCCCTATTGTCCAGCTCCAATCTGATTCTAGATGTCTGTTATCAGTGGGAGGTTGACCTCTCACACTCCATTCCCTGCTATTCCTTATATACCCCATAGATTCTTTCCACTCTAACCCTTGGGCTCAGTTCCCTCTTCTTAATACTCATTAATTTGTGTTCACTGACATTGTCAAATCTTCCCATGATTTTCAGTGCTTGGCCATCTGCCCTACATATTTCAATTCCTAACTACAACATGACTTTATATTTGCCATAAAAGTGAGCTCTCGTTAATTCTTTCTGTCTCTCATTTAGGATTTGTACTTCTTGAAAGTAAAGAATTCCTGTTTTGTTATTTGCATCTACAGCTCTTAGGAGACTACATGGCATGCCAGGAGTGTTTAACTGATGATTTCCTCTTCTGTTAATAAATTAGCCAATAACAAGAAAAGGTCTCCAACTTTAGTTTAAATTTAGAGAGATTGATTCAGAGCAGAGTTGTTATTTGGAAAAAATATATTTAATTATTTCTTATGATTACATGTAATAAAACTTTTTTTAACATTACCGTATTACAAATTTTGAGTTCCACATTACCTCCTGCTATCCCTTCTTCATTTCCTTTTTCATTTCCTTGAGATGACAAGCAATTTCAGATAATTTATACCTGCAGGTTCGTGAAAATTATTTTCATATTAGCCATGATGAAAATGAAAACAGAAAGGAAGGAAACAACTTAATCAAGATTTTCTTCGGTTCAGAGTTCAGATTCTTATAAAAAGATAGAAACATTAAAGAAACAGAGAGACAGACTGAGACAGAGACAGTGATAGAAATAGAAACGAGGGAGAGAGAGAGAGAAATAAAGCCACACAAAGAGTCAGAATGACTGAGACAGAGACAGAAAAATCAGAAACAAAAAGAGAGTGAGAGAGAGAGAGAGAAAGAGAGACAGAGAGAGACAGAGACAGAGAGAGACAGAGAGAGAGAGAGCAGAGGTCTGCATACATAGTCACTAAACTATACCAAGAAAGATTAATGTTTATCTCTTCTCCAATTTCAAACGTGACCATTTAAATTATAAAATGTATATACACACAGAAACACTTCAAATTGGTTCTTTAACAGAAGACAAAGGGAAAAAATGATTATACAGATGAATTTTCTTTTAATCATCACCATGAAATCAATTGTATGAGTGTTGAAACAGACAAATGTCAGCAAAGGTGTTAACTTAATTTCGCATGAAAATAAGTGGTGCCATTTAACATAGAAAGATAAAAGAGACATGAAGACTATCTGAACCAAGGAATGCAGGAATCACTCTGTCGAATCCATACTCAGAATATGCAAACATAGTCATATGTATATTGAGTTCATGTAGTACAGGACTGTACCCATTAAGGCATACCTGTCATAGACTATGGTCTTTAGCATGATAGTCTCTGACTCATCAAAGTGATGATCTACAAACACCTTACAAGCATCAGTGCCAAAAGGCCTTTTGGGGAGCAAATTATGCTGACCAATATTTCTGCCCCAAGAAAACTGATCTTTGGGGCATACTTGTAACTGATCAACCCTGAATTTGGGGGAGCAAACTTTCATTTCATTTACTTTCATGTTTACTGACTCTCTTTTCTAAAAATATTCACTGATTATCCTTTCACAGACACACGATATTCCTTGAGGAATCAGATCAAGAGGAGATAACAAGAAAATACTGAGAAGAAGGAAATCAATGACTTTGGGATCAGAATATGCTATTCTTTTTACCCGACCAAGGTACAGCAACAGCATGGACTTTCTAGAACTCTCCTTAAAATCAGCCACATACCTGAAAAAAATGATTCTAAAAAATTCTTGATTTACAGTACCCACAGAATGATTGAGGGAAGCAAATCTCCATCCAAAGACAGCCTGAAAAGTCCCTGGGAAGTGTCTATTGCACCATACTAGGAGCAGAGCGTAGTCAAATATGGGTCAGGCAGGCAAAGATGAGACTTGAACAGGTGTTGGGGGAACTTAATCTCTTGCACCTGTGGTGGTTTCCAGACTTCCTGATCCCAAAACAATTGGAAAAATTGGAATGTCAATGGTACTACCCTGTGGAACCTGAGTGAGAGAGAAGAGTGGCCAGGCCACAACCTCAGAGTAATGGAAGGAATGGAGGAGCCAGTTGAAGAGCATCCAGCAATAGCAGCAGGGACTCCTTCTGAAACTATGGGAGAACAAATTGTGGGAGGATCAAGCAGCTAACAGCACACCCCCAGCCACACTGAAGCAAAAACAACCTTGACAAACAACTCAAAAGTCAAGTATATACTTTCCAAAATGACTGAAAACCAGAGAAAAATAATCAGAGTGTAGAATCTTACGTAGGAGAATAAAACCAAAGTATACAAATGCAAAACAACAAAGACAAACTTCTACATCCAATGTCTAGTAGAAAAATATGAATTAATCTTAGGACATCTCAGAGCTCAGAAAGGATTTTGAACACAAAGTAAGAGGAGGGAGGAGCCAACATGACAAAGTAGAAGCACAAGCCTGGTCTAGTTCTACTCCCATAACCCATAAAATATCTGTTAAAAATAACTCTAAACAAATTATAGAGCAGGAGAAGCCATAAACCACAGATTGAAAGAGATTTTCAGCCCAAGGCAGCACGTAAGGCCAACAGGAAAGATGCATCACACAGGGCTCAGGAGGTGCAGCATGGACAGGATCGGAGCAGGCTTCAGAGCGGGCAATCAATATCAGTAGCTGCGATTCCCAGATGACTCAGCACAAAAACTCCAAAGACAGCTTCAAATGTCAGTGAGAAAGTTTTTCACTTGGATGACAAGGGAGCAGGGTAGGGTCCCAGCCCTAGGCCCAGGGCAGAGGAAGCCATTTTGACATAGCTTCTACTTTTAGAGCATAAAAACTCTGAGGGAATCAAGCAAAAAGTCTAAGTCTCAGTCCTGAGTGACAACCTTGGGGTGAGAAAGAGAACTAGTGAGGAGGAACGGGTAGAGGATTTGGAGAGATAATTCTGTTCACAGATTCTGGGAAGAAAACATGTGGTTGCTTCCAGACCAGAGTGCAGGCCAGGAGAGGAGTAAACTCCTCTCCCCTGATTGTGACACCTTGGAGGAACTGAGAACCTAAAGGTCCCTAAATTGTACCCTCCACTTGACAAAGGAACCAAATACAAGTAAAAGACTGGGAAAATGCCCAAAAAAGGGAAAAAATAAGACTGTAGAAGGCTACATTTTTCGTGAACAGGAATTTTCTTCCATTCTTTCTGATGAGATAGAACAAAATATACCCTTAGAGGAAGACGTAAAAGAGGCTTCTGAATCCAAAACATCCAAAAAACATATGCAATGACCTCAGGCTATGAAAAAGCTCAAAAATGATATAGAAAATCAAGCAAGAGAGGTGGAGGAAAAAATTAGAAATAGAAATGAGAGAGATGCAAGAAAATCATGAAAAGTGAATCACCAGCTTGATAAATGTGAGCCAAAAGAATGCTGAATAACATAAAACCTTTAGAAATAGACTAAACCAAATGACAAAAGAGGTCCAAAAAAATCAATGAGGAGAACAACGTTTTATAAAGCAGAATTAGCCAAATGGGAAAGGAGGTCAAGAACTCACTGAAGAAAATAATTCTTTAAAAATTTAAATGGAGCAGTTGGAAACTAATGCCTTGATGAGAAACCAGGAAATTACAAAACACAACCAAAGAAAGAAAACATAGAAGACGATGTAAAATATGTCATTGGAAAAAAAATGACCTGAAAACAGATGAAAGTAAGATAATTTAAAAATTATTTTTCTCCCTGAAATCCATGAGAAAAAAAGGCCTAGATATCACCTTCCCAAAAATTATCAAAGAAAACTATCCTGATATTCGAGAAGCAGAAGTTAAAACAGAAATTGAAAGAAATCACCAATCACCTCCTGAAAGAGTTCCCAAAAGGAAAACTCTTAGGAATTTTGTAGCCAAAACCTAGATTTCCCAGATCAAGAAGCAAATATTACAAGCAGCCATAAAAAAACAATTCTAGTACTGTGAAAATACGATAAAGATAACACGAGATCTACCAACTTCTACAATAAGGGATTGCAGGGCTTAGAATGTGGCATTCCAGAAGTAAAAGAAACTAGAGTTAAAACCAAGAATCACCTACCCAGTAAAACTGAGTGTAATACTTCAGTGCCAAAAAATGTCATTCAGTGAAATAGAGGTGTTTCAAGAATTCTTTTTGAAAACACTAGAGTGGAAGAGAATATTTGTCTTTGAAATACAAGAATCAAGATAAGCCTGAAAAGGTGAACGGGAAAGGGAAATCATAAAGGACTTATTAATGGTGAACTATTTACATTACTACATGGAAATATCACATATGCAACTAATATATATATACAGACAGAGGCCATAGGGTGAATTGAATAGGTAGGGATGATATTTAAAATAATAAAAGTAAAGGGTGAGACTTGAATATATTGGAAGCTATTTGATTTGTGCATGATTAAAAATAAGTATATGATACAAGTTT
Organism: Potorous gilbertii; assembly: GCA_028658325.1. Taxonomy (NCBI): domain Eukaryota; kingdom Metazoa; phylum Chordata; class Mammalia; order Diprotodontia; family Potoroidae; genus Potorous; species Potorous gilbertii. The sequence goes on from CM053775.1 coordinate 48,692,806, forward strand.
TGAACTAAGAATTTCTAAGATATAAAAAGGTCCAGGCACTGATCCATTAAATTGCATTTGTTTAATCATAGAATACTCTGAGGATGAAAATATTTTAGTCATTACTGTATAACAATTAATCAGTATACTAAATAGGAATCAATGTTATTGGTCTGAAAATAAGGAATGAAAAAAAGGTAAAAACATCAAAACGTACACTTACTTAAATCTCTGGATCATGATCCAGAGAGGCATTTTTGAGAGCTTATTGTATGTTCCCAGGCTAATAGTTGTAACGACAACAACTAAAATTTATTTAGCGTTTTAAGATTTTCAAAGTATTTGACAATTATTTCGTTTTATCCACACAAAGATCCAAAAAGATTGTTACTAGTATTATTACCATTTTACAGATAAAGAAGTTGATGTTGAGATATGTAAAGAGAGTTTCTCACAATCACAAATCCGATTAGTGTCTGAGTTTGGATTTGAACTCATCTACTTGATACCAACGCTAGCCCTTTGGCTACTTTTAACACCTAACTATTCAACAATAAAGTAATCTAAAAGCACAATTTCTCCTCAATGTAAGTACTAGGGTAATTCTTCCATTATCCTTTTTTGTCTTTTCATTTCTTTCTTTCCCTTCCTTCCTTTCCTATCTTTTCCTTTTGCCTCTTTTCTCTTTTTCTTTCCATCTTTTTTTTTAGTTTGAGAGGTTTCTGCCTCTGAACACACCCTCTTATAGTCTTTTAAATGAAGAACACACTATTTGTTCAAGGAAATTCTGGATAAATACATACAAATTGACAATAAATGACTGGTAACAAGTACAGTTTGATTCTCAGCTCTTAAAAGAAGAAAAATGAATGGTGCAAAAAGTTACAGATTGTTAAACTCAGAGTGCTGCATCAGTGTTGTACCTGGCAATGTGGGAAAAGAGAGAGGGTTGCAGCAAGACCTTCCTGGAGCCATGGAAATTTAAAATTAGACCATTTCAACACGATACTGCTCATAATATTAGCCCTTCATTCCATATTTGTTCTGTGTCTCTGCATCTGTTTCTCTCTCTCTCTCTCTCTCTCTCTCTCTCTCTCTCTCTCTCTCTCTCTCTTTCTCTCTCTTTCTCTCTCTCTCTCTCCCCCCCTCCCCTTTTCCAACTCTGTCTTTGTCTTTCTCTCTCTCTGTTTTTCATTGTCTCTGCCTCCCTTTGTCTCTCTTCCTCCTGTCATTTCATAAAAAGAGTGGCTTTCTGAGTAGTTGGTGGTTAGGAATATTTTTTAAAGATGACGATGAGAGAAATTTTTAATTGAGTAAACAAAATTTTAGGGAATAATTTAAATGTAGAAGCAAAGGGCAGTCATGGACGTGGTAATTGCTACAACCTATCTGAGATAGAGTTTTCATCAAGTGACCCCAAACATGGCCTTGAATTAAGCTTGAATTTGGAACAGTGAGTGTATCCCACCTATCACACCCTGAATTTCATGCTCCACATTCTGACATTCCCTGCTGTTAAAAGAGAATCAAGTAAATTCCACTGATTTATTTGTAACTGTATTCTAACTACAGATATGTCAGTCAGGTTCAGACCATGTTCTTCTCAATCAAAATTCTGTTCCAGAAAAAAGCACCTATCCGTGGGCTGTGGCATGTCACAATAGCTATTTAAAATATCATTAAATTTAAGGTTATTGTAAATTGATTTTTTGCTTGCTTTTAATTCCTAATTCATTCCCACCTTCCTTCTCAATTTCTAAAGATAATTGGCCCATGATGGGAAAACAAGTGCTTAAAATATGTTTCTTTTCAATAATGGCTGAGTGCTAATAAATGAAAGATAAATAATATTATGGAAGTGTTATATGTTAGTTGACACCTTTTGTGCAGCCTTAAGCACATACATAAAAGTGACCTTGTGAATTATATAAACTCTCAGAAACTTCTTTATTATCTGTGAAATGAGGGCTTCAGACTAGAGTACCTCTAATTTTCTTTCTACCTATTAAATGCCATGAAACTTTTAGAAGCAATGGATGAAAAGTACTATAAGCTTTGTCATTGCCTTTATGTGATTAGTTTTCAGCTGGGGAAGTAAAACATGTGAAGGTTATACCATAAATTAAGGGAGATAATTCAAGAGATGTAGCACTTGGTAAG
>CM053775.1:48695444-48706063 GCA_028658325.1 Potorous gilbertii
AATATTTCCAACATAACACAGCCCTCTTAAGATTTCTCTATAATCAAGATCAACAGAAACAATATTGAATAGGCAGAGTTGCTAGCTTTATGCCTTTGGGTAAGTGCACCTTTTGGGGCCTTAGTTTCTTCATTTGTAAACAGATAAAAGAATTATATGACAATTAGACTTTCTTCTAAATCTCACTATTCCTTATACATTTCTGGGATAATGTAAGGCATAAATGAAAAAAAAATACTACTATATGTAGGACCTTGGAATGACAAAACAAATATACATTCCTTTTTTGATTAGTATTTGAATAGAGGGATGCAACAATTAGAAAAATGTGAAGAAGAGATAGAACAGTAGGACAATTACATATATTGCTTGTTGAATTTGTGTAAATTTTGCTGCCCCTCACACATAGGATAGATGTCAGTCCATCTATAGGCTATCCATTGACTCAAAGGCATCCTATTGAAGTCCGTAGTTTCAAATAACATGGAATTTTGTGGAATAGGTATGTAGTGATATGTTGAGTGGAAAGATACCTTACAGGTGGCTTTCCATTGACACTATCCTCTATCTGGAGCTAACTTCTACTGGAAATAAGAACTAGAAACATCTATGTGACAATATGCAAGAGCATGGAATCAGAAGATCGTGTTTCTGCCAATCAGCCTCTCCCTGGAGAGCGTCCTTTCCTGCCAGCTTTCTCACAGTTTCCTCTTCTGCAACATGAAATGATCAAGAGATGATTCATGGAACTCACTTCCATTCACAGAGTATGACTTGCTTTCTGAGTTAAATATCAAGTTTTGGATGCTGAGATAATTTTGTTTCATTCTTTGTGTCTGTAATGCCTAGTGTAATGCCAAGAACGTAGCATAAGTTAATAAAACTTCGCTGAATTAAATTTCCTCTTTAAAGGAATATAGTCTTTCTCAGTCTTAGGTGTTTTGTGTGAATAGTTGGCTCCTTGGCTATAGTTCTATCATTAGATTGGCTGGGGCGCCAGATGAACATAAGAAGAGTAGAAGTCTGTAACTCTGGTTGACATTCAAGAAGAGGAGTTACAGAGCTCCTAGATCTGATCGCTAAAATGGATCACAGAGGACACCTAAAAGCTCCCCATTTCACTGGTGAGTAAGCTGAAGTCCAGAGTGGTGGAAGCATTTACCTCCGGTTAAACATTCCATCATCATTTCTGGATCACAGTTCCTGCTTAGTATTTAAGATTATATAGATTTTTTAAAAGGCAAAAATTTTGGAAAATTTCCTGTCCAACTACCTAATTTACAGTTGAGAAAACTTAGCATCAAAGAAATTAACACCTCATCCACAGTTACGTAGTGTGTGTTCATCCTTCGTTGCCTGAAGAAGACCATGCCATCAGAGAAATAAAGATATGACTTGCACTTGACTTTGTTTTGAGTGAGGTAATCCTGTGCAGATCACCAACCTCACTTCTGCTCCAGAGTCATGTGAATCCAGTGACCCAATATTCATCAGGATGACAGGAGATGACCCAGGATGAGGCAATTGGAGTTAAGTACCTTGCCCAAGGTCACACAAGTAGTGAGTGTCATGTGTCTGAAGTGAGATTTGAACTCAGGTCCTTCTGACGCTCTCTCCACTGCACCACTTATATGCCTTGGTTACATAGTTACAAAGTTAACAAATGACAGACTGGCACCTCTCTGGGCTTCAACTAAGTGCCTGGTTAAATTAAATTTAAATAGAAACTCAGGATTTGAACCTTGGCCATACCATTCCAACTCTAGTTACTGCTATTCACTAAGCCACATAGTCAAGAATTGATTGAGCAGAGATTCTATCAATAAAAGAAGGAAACAGAGTGGAAATAGCTTGTAATCTAGTGCATGAAAAAAGTTATTCAAAACCAAAACTTTTCTAAGTAGGAACTTTCTTCTCCACTGGGCTTTATCCTTCTCTCGATTTAGAGGACTTTGATTGCAACACAATATCCAACACTACCTGGGTGACAATGAGTAAATATTCTGATGTCCTAGGGTCTCAATCTTCCAAAAGTAAAATAAATTAGTTCAACTAGATGCTCTCTCTGTCCCCTTTTGGTTTATAATATATGATTCTGCATTGTAAATAAATTTTATTTCATTCAAGATAGCTAGTTAGAAATGATAGTATTTCATGCATCCCCACACTTTTCTGTGTCTGTAAAGAAAGAAACTCATTTATTTTATTCATTCATTAATTTAATACATAAGCATTATTTACTAAGTATCTACTATGTGTTAATAACAGTTATGGGTAATGGAAAACCAAGAGCAAAGTAAATCATTTAACACCATCATTATAAACCCCCCATGACAGCTTTTAGGTGATTAAAACAAAGGCCTGAAATACGAAACTTGACAAAGTTGAAAAGCAAAAGAGTAACGTTTAAGAATGACTAAATAATAATATTAAAGATGAAATAGTATATCTGATAACCTTGGTGAGGTGAACTATATTATATAACAAAATAACTTTGGGTGGAGGGGAGATTCTCCTTTTCATGGAAAGCACAGGGACACATGGACAAATGTAAAACACAATTGAATGCTCAAAAAGGATATCACAGTAGGTAATGTGCTTGATCTGAAGTCAGGAAGAAATGAGTTGATGTCCAGGTTCTTGTAGTTACTACTTGTTTGACGTTAGACAAGTCACTTGACTTTTATACATAACTTTCTTCATCTGTAAAGTAAGCATAATAATCTATCTCCCACTTTAGCGGTGATGATAAAATGAGATATTGATGTGTTTACCAAAACGTCGTGTTATAAAATATTTCATATTAGTTCTATTAGTATAATATGCTAATAATCATAACTTTTTATTTTATAAATGGTTTAATATAAATATCCAAAAATAATGGTTACATGTCAGTTGGGGAAAATTATATACACTCATGCCTTATGGATCTGTATCTTACTCAATTTAATTTAACACTTCTATAATTCATTTGGGAGAAAATATATAAAGGATCTGCATATAAAAATTCATGCATAAACCTGTATGAAGGAAAACTAGTAGGTATGTGTCCACACACCACCGAATGAGAGAAAAGATTCAAAAAGTTTTTGAGGTGTTACAGTATGGGCTGGAATCTAATACAAACAATAAATCAACATGCAGCTATAAATTGCTTACTAGATATGCAGTGTTGTACTAAGCAAGGGTGGAGGGACACAATGCAACAACAGTGTAACAATGTAACAACAGCAAGAAAAACATGCCTTACATCACGGAATTTACATTTTGCTAGGGAACAGAAAATATGCATATTAAAAAAACACTCCAAATAAATACAAGATACTTTAATCAAAAGAAAGATAAGCATTTGAATGTATTAGAAAAGATCGCACATAGGAGATGTCCTTGGATCTCTGTTCTGAAGAAAACAATTCTAAAAAGCAGAGGTGAGAATAAAGTGTGTTGTAATGATATACAATATTATATTTAAAGTCTTTAGCCTAATATGGGGTAGGAGATAAAGTTCACAAAAGTACTCCACTATCTCTCACTGCTTTACTAATTTCACCTGAAGGAGATAAATTCCATCAGAATACTTGAAGAAAGACCATTCGACTTTATACCATCGACCTACCTTGGAGAAAAGTGAGAATTACCGATCTCAGGCCTAGGCTATGTAATATTATAGAGGGATTTTACCCTGAAACCAGTCCTCCGTGCCTGTGAGTAAGTCAACTGAATTCACTTTAAAAGGATTAACAGACTTCCTCTTGCTCATTTATTCACTGTCCCAGTGATTTTCCAGCTTTCATTGTTAGCTTCCTTATCTTCATCCCACTCCTTCCAGCTGTTCCAACCTTCAACCTTCAAGGAAACCATTCTTTCCATGCCTTCTTCACAGATAACAATTTAATTTTATTTTAAATGTTTCACTTGACCATTTTTTCACTCTGTCTTTTTTCCCCTGAGATTTTTTGAAACCCCGCCATCCAATAAAAACTCATGGCAATTTTTGTCATCACTGATGTTGTTCTGTATGGCACTGCAGGAAAAATAGGAAAGAATGGTTAGAAACTGAAGAGAGGTGAGGGACAGGGTGGTGTGCTGACATTTGGAGCTACCCAAAAGTGGAATGGGTTGTCTTGGAAGGAAGTAGCTTCTCCTTCACTGGACATTTTCAAGCAAAAGCTGGCTGATCACTTGTCAGATATGTCAGAGGAAAGTCTTGTTCAGATTTAGATCAGAGGCGATAGCCTTTCCAATTAAATTCTCTGAATCTTCCATGAGAATTCTCTAACTTAGTACTAGAATAGAGACCACAGTCACTTTCAGTTATGCTTTCTGATACCATTGGCCTATGTAAATTATCATTAACCTTTCAGATCCATTAAAAAGGATTTATTTTTCTTTAATTTTATTTTGCTTTAACTTTACGCCCTCAATGAGTACCTCAATACCATGAAAATAATAGGCATTTAATTCCTATGTGTTGAATACAATTTACATATTTTTCAGGACTGGTTTTCCTGTTCTTTTCTCCAGCAGGAATCATGGTGACTTGTGAGTGAAAACAGAGTTCTGATCCAACATTTGTCCTCTTGGGTTTCTCACGTTACCCAGACTTTCAAGTGCCCCTCTTCCTGTTATTCCTGGTGATGTATTCTAAAACTGCGGTGAGAAATCTTGGAATGATAGGCATCATCCAAATTAACTCCAAACTTCACAGCTCCATGTACTTTTTCCTTTGCCACTTGTCCTTTGTAGATTTATGTTACTCCTCCATCAGTGTTCCCAAGAAATTGATGGATTTACTCATAGAAGATCAAAGTATCTCCTTCTCTGGGTGTTTGGTACATTTTTTTTCTTTTGTACATTTGCAGTGACTGAGGCCTTCCTACTGGCAGAAAAGGCCTAAGATTGCCTTGTGGCTATTTACAATCCTTTGCTACACACAGTTGCTATGTCCCAGAAGCTATGTGCCTTATTGGTAAGATGGGGTGGAGTTTGCTCCCTCCTGCTCACACCTTCTTCTGTGCCATGATCATTTTATGGATCTAAAATAATCACTTTTTCTTTGAGTTCTCGTTGCTGCTTAACCTCTCCTGTTCTTATAATACACGTTTGAACTAAATGATGATTTTCTTCTCTGCCACTTTTAATGGAGTGAGCACCCTTTTGATTATCCTGGCATCTTATGTATTGATTTTTTTTTTCGCTGTCCTGAAGATGAATTCATCCACTGGAATAAACAAGGCCTTCTACACATGTGTCTTTCACCTCATGGCTATCACTATCTTTCATGGGACCATCACCTTCTGCTATTGTGTTCCCAATTTCAAAAACCCTCAGCTTACATTCAAAGTGGCTTCAGTATTTTATACACACTGGTAATCCCCATGCTCAATCCTCTAATCTACAGCTTGAGGAATAAAGGTGTAAAAGAAATAATCATCAAGTTAATGGATATTATTTTTTAATCACCACATTTCCCATTAATCAAAAATTTCTGATAAGAAAACAATAGAAAACGTATCACAATTGATAATCGCCAATTGTATAAATGACCTAGGTAAAAAGCTCACACAACATCAAGTTAGAGAAATGGGAAAAGACAGTTTATCAGATTAATACAAAACTAAAGCTTACGGTCAATTACTAAAGAGGATTAAGAAAGATAAATGAATGAACTTGATTATATAAAATAAAAAATAGTTTTATATAAAATGTTTGATAAAGGTAAGATTTAAAGAAAAATTAATTGGAGAAATATTTCGACAACTTTTGTTGATTATGATTTCGTTTCTTATGATACAGATATGTGTGGATATATATGTTTGTGTATCTGTATGTGTGTGTGTGTGTGTGTGTGTTTGTGGGTAGATATAAATAGAGAAGTGATTCAAATTTTAAAAATAAGATCAATTCCCTATTTAAAAATGAAAAATAGTGTTAACAGACAGTTTTGCAAGAATTAGAAGCCCAGGTTATCTCCTATATATGTATGAAAGAAATATTTCTAAGAACTATCAATTGCAAATGTACAAATCATCATAATACCAAATTTTTAAAGATGATCCAATAAAGGTGAAAAGTGTAGGTACCGTGGAAAAATATACACAATAATGCTTTGCTGATGGGCGTATGAATCGATATATATTTTGAGGAAAGTAAATTGGAATTATTCTAAAAAAATTCAAAAAACTGTGCTCCCCTTAACGCAGGTGTTTTCTGGGTAAGTATATACATAAACAGATGAAAGAAATAGAAAAGTCTTTGGGTCTAAAAAGTCATGATGTGTGAGGTAGTGAGGAAAAAAATCCTCTAGCTCATTATATCTAACCGGTATTGTGGTATATATAGCATCCTCTAGATATTCAAGAGTACACCAGTGTATCAACATATTATAACTTGTTTTCTATTTTCCTTTGTACAAAAAGGCACACCTACTTAATTGCTTTCTCTTCTATTTAAAAAAAAAAACTACAGTGCTATCGTAGTCAATGTAGAGGACAGGGACATCTAATAACTTATGATATTTTTCAAAGTCTCTGAATTCATAGAACACAGTTCCCTTCTCTGGCCATCATTCCCCTGGATAAACTGTATCTTCCTCTTTGAATATAAGTTGCTTGAGTATATATTGTTTGTTTATTTTCTTTTTATCCCATTGCCTCAGAGTTAAATTACTTTTCATTTTAATACTGGGGTTCGAGTGTTGAAGATAATTCAGGATTATAATCAAATCACAAACACAACCAAAGTGAGTGAGGTGGGAGAGAGAGAGACAGAGAAACAGAGATAGGCAATAAGAGAGAGAGATAGACACACACATACAGAGAGAGAGACAGAGAGAAAAACAGAGATGAGACAGGGTTGAGTTTCAAAACAAAAGAATATACTCAAAAGACTGAGGGAGTGAGATGGAAAAATGAGTTAGATAATCCATCAACCATCTTCTTTTAAAAAATGGAAAATTTGATGCTGTGAGAATTACAAAATATAAAACTTTCTGGTGGTTGGAATACATTCACAGCTGAGGTTGCTTTTAGCTTTGACTTGGCTGTTTCATTAGTACTGGACCTGCATGTAGTTTTCTCCTGTTTATCCCAAGTAGCATGTTGGAACCCTTCTGACCTGATGGGCTCATATTCTCAATTCATATCTTCTTTTCTTGACAAAGATACTGGAGTAGTTTTCCATTTTCTTCTACAGTGGATCACATTTTTCCTTTTTTTTAAAAAAAGTATTTATTTTTTGTCAGCAACTGGTGGATCAGATGTGCTACAGTGATAGAAAAGAAAGAGATTACAGCACTGGGAGCTATGCTAACCTGTACAATCTGTACATGACTGGTTTATTGATCTAAGGATCAAGATTTATATACTGTCTTTTTTTAATTTTATTTTTTTATTTATTTTATTTATTTATAAATGTTCTACAATCGCTTCCTTAAAATTAAGATTTTATACCCCCCCTACCCCCCTCCCTCCCCACGACAGCATACAATTCTGTATAGGTTCGACATATACTTTCCTATTGAGCATATTTTCACTATAGTGACGTTATGTAGTCACAGTGACATGAGCAACAAGCCAGTACGGTTATTCTCATAAGAACATTTTTAGCTTACATATTTTATTTCCTTTTCTTAGTTCCTTCTGCATAATAATTTCGGGTTACCCGATTAGGGTCAGGATGTTCTCATCCTTGCATACCAAGAGTGGGATGGTGAGGCAATCCCTATTACGTTAGCGTTTGGACAGTACCTCCCATTCCAGACTCCATCAGTGCTGGTCCTCTACATATCCCCTTTTTCTTTGCAATTAATTTTAGTCCATGGTGGTCTGTGATGATTTTGATAAGACGACACATCCCCATATGTACAAGGTAGGGGATGATCACAACGAGGAGGAATATGGTAACTACGGGAGTAAAATGGAATATTAGAGCTTCAATGTTCTGCATGGGATTAAGCCTTTTTACAAAACTCACTATTGAATTAACAATTTTTTGCAGATCAATTTCCTGAATATGACTATTAGCAATATCATCTGTAATGAGCTCCCATTCTTCAATTTGCGATGTCATGTTACGACAATGCCAAGAAGCATTATTGCGAAAAATTTCTTATTTCATTCCCTTCTTTGTTGGTTTGTGATTTCAGATTGGAGCAAAAGCAATGTCTGCTCCCCTTGAGTTTGATACCAAGGATGGTTTTACCTTAATGTAGTAGGTATGGGTTGTTGTAAAATCATTACTAGTGAGTCTGATTGAGGATTAATACATCAAGATAAATTACAGTTTATACAGTTTATAGTAAATGTCATTATGATCCAGTACACAGTCAGTTCAGTACACAACTCGTTCAAACTAATCAGTTCCATAGGTGTAGCTGGCTGCTATAAGAGGTAGGATGATAACTGTTGCTCCTAGGGCAGGCTGTGTCCTTGAGAGAGAAACTGCCTGAGATACCATATTGAAGCTACGGAGAAATGTGATTTTTAAACAGAAATGCGAGATTAGAATTGGAATTGGGGCCCAAGTACATGAACCCAGGCACTCCATCATTATCCCCTTAAACAGATGAGACCCATAATCCTTTGGCTTAAGGGATGAAGGTCTAGGTTTCTGAAATTGCTTTCTGCTGAATTACACGTAGAACTGCCCCCAACTCACAGGGTCCTGGCATTGGAAAAACTAGGTCTTTACTCAGTATGAGGACCTTGGCCAATGTCAAGTCCAGAGGGTAATGGGTCATGGTCTTGAATGGTGATGATGGTACTCAGCTGAGCTGTCAGCTACAAGTGGAGGGCACTGAAACTAGAAGACAAAAATATGGCAAGGAAGTTAAACAAACAAGGACAAAAACATGACCAGAAGGGGTTAAATATAGGTTACTATTTTCAGGTAGAACCACCTCAGATATGATTGGGCTATTGATTATCAAAATATTTTGATACAAAGTTACATCATTTTCATGTCTTATGAAAATAATTCCCCACATTCCCTCAACATACTTAAACCATCCGAGACTTGTACAAAGTATCCAGAGCAACTATCTGGACATGGGAGGGTCTTAGGTGGCACCAATTGGCCGTAAATTTTCTTATCTACCTTCCGTATTTTTTTAATATAAATTTATTATTTAACTTTTTGCATTGATTTTCACAAAATTTTGGGTTCCAAAATTTTTTCCCCATTTGTCCCCTCCCCCCACTCTAGTACACTGAGTATTCTTATTTTCCCTCTCACCAATCAGCCCTCTTTTCTATCTTTGCTCCCTTCTCTTGTTGCCATCTTCTCTTTTGTCCTGTAGGGCCAGATAACATTCTATTCCCCATTACCTCTATTTCTGATTTCCTAGTAGCAAGAACAATACTCGACAGTTGTTCCTAAAACGTTGGGTTCCAACATTTCCCCATCCCTCCTTCCCCACCCATTCCCTTTGGGAAGGCAGGCAATTCAATATAGGCCATATCTGTGTAGTTGTGCAAATGACTTCCATAATAATCGTGTTGTAGAAGACTAACTATATTTCCCTCCGTCCTATCTTGCCCCCCATTGTTTCTATCCTCTCTTTTGAACTTGTCTCTCCATGCTGACTTCAAATTGCTCCCTCCTCCAATTGCCCTACCTTCCATCATCCCTCCACCCTGCTTATCTCCTTATCACCCACTTTCCTGTATGGTAAGATAGATTTTCATAACAAAATGAGTGTGTGTTTTATCCCTTCCTTTAGTCGAATATGATGAGAGTAAACTTCGTGTTTCTTTTCTTTTCTCAGCTCCCCTCTTTGTCCCTCCACTAAAAAGTCTACTCCTTGCCTCTTCTGTTCCTCTCCCTCTCCATTTCACCCTCTCTCCTCCCAATACATTTCTCTCTCAACTTTTACCTTGATTTCTTTTAAGATATGATCCCTTTCTATTCAATTCACTCTTTGCTCTCTGTCTCTGTGTGTGGGTTCATGTGTATATGTATGTGTGTGTGCACGTGTGTACACGTGTGTGTGCCTGTGTATGTGATTGTGTGTGTGTAATCCTCCCAACTACCCAGATACTGAAATATTTCAGGAGTTACAAATATTGTCTTTTCATATAGGGATGTAAACAGTTCAACGTTGGTAAGTCCCTTATGACTTCTCTTTGCTGTTTACTTTTCCATGCTTCTTCTCATTCTTGTATTCGAAAGTCAAATTTTCTTTTCAGCTCTGGTCTTTTCATCAAGAACGCTTGAAAGTCCTCTATTTCATTGAAATACTATATGTTCCCCTGAAGTATTATACTCAGTTTTGCTGGGTAGGTGATTTTTGGTTTTAGACCTAGTTCCTCTGCCTTCTGGAATATCCTATTCCATGCCCTTCGATCCCTTAATGTAGAAGCTGCTAGATCATATGTTGTCCTGATTGTATTTCCACAATACTGGAATTGTTTCTTTCTAGGTGCTTGCAATATTTCCTCCTTGTCCTGGGAACTCTAGAATTTGGCCACAATGTTCCTAGGAGTTTCTATTTTCGAATCCCTTTCAGGCACTTATGGAGGATTCCTTGAATACTTATTTTGCCCTGTGGTTCTATAATATCAGGGCAGTTTTCCTTGATAATTTCATAAAGGATGATATCTAGGCTCTTTTTTTGATAG
>CM053775.1:48706163-48737937 GCA_028658325.1 Potorous gilbertii
CAGTTGAGTTACCCTATTTTTCAAGGTGTTATTTTCTTCAGCATTTTTGGGGTCTCCTTTATCAAAGTATTGACCTGTTTTTCATGCTTTTCTTTCATCTCTCTCATTTCTTTTCCCTGTTTTTCCTCCACCTGTCTAACTTGATTTTTAAAATCCTTTTTGAGCTCTTCCATGACCTGAGCACATTGGATATCTATTTCAGATGTTTGGAATACAGAGGCATTGACTCTTATGTCTTTACCTGATGGTAAGCAGTTTTCTTCCTCTTCAGAGAGGAAGATTGGAATCATTTCGTCCCCAATAAAATAACCTTATGTGGTCTTATTTTTTCCCCTTTTCTGGCCATTTTCCCAGCCAGTTACCTGACTTCCTAGAGTCCTCTCCACCCTCGCCTATGTCTACCCAGCTAGTGTTTAGGGTCTGAGATTCAAATTCTGCTCCTCAGCCTCAGGGCTTTTGGCAGCTGGCTGGGTGCTATTCAGGGTAAGATTAAATCAGGTACTCAGGTGGGGACAGGGCCGCCTCCCAGTCTTAGTTCCCTCAGAAGGTTTATGTAGAGACTTTTTGCAATTGAGTTGCTTCCTGCTCGGGTAGGCTGTGGCCGCCTCCTACCTCTGCTGATGCCTCTGCCGCTGCCTCCCGAGGTGGCCTGAGTCCCGGAGACATCCCACTCCCCTCTCAGCCCTCCAGACGTCTCTTTCACTGACCTGTGAGTCTGTGGGTGGAGGGATTTTCGCGGCTGCTGGAGATTCCATCCCTGAAGCCTGCTCGGATCTGCTCGCTCCTCTCAGTGCCACGTGGCCAGGACTGGGCTCCGCTGCTGTCCTATGCTCCACTGACCTTTGGGTCAGTTTTTCTGGGCTCTCTGGAACGCAAATCTCCTTCACCCCGTTACTGCGTGGCTCCACTCTTCCAGAATTTGCTGGGAGTTCTTTTTATAGATTATTATGGGCTGTGGGTTCAGAGCTAGCATATGTGATTCTTTCTACTCTACCATCTTGGCTCCGCCCCCTTCCGTATTTTCAATCAAACCTTTATTCATCTATCAAAATCTCTTCAGCCCATTATTCAGACTGTTTCACTTTCCTTTATGTTTCTACCATAGACAAGATAGCTCATAAATTATTACCTCTCACTAGAATAGATGTATTGTCTTAAAGAAAAGAAATTTCTAACTTGAATCACAAAACTGACTAGATGTTCCTCGTTGTCTCACAGATTTGTTTATCTTTTTCTGATTACATTCATTCTGCAAGAAAAACGTTAGAAATTAAGTTACTAGTAAGTTCCAACTCTAATTTTACCTCTTGTTTAGATGATAGGATGACTACAAATTTAGAACAAAACCGCAAGACCTTTTTCTGCTTTGTAATTTTACGTATCAATTTAATAATACATTACCTTGAAAATGAAAATTTAGTATATTTTACTCTCCTTTTCTTTGAAAAGCATTTCCTCTAAAATAATTTCCTTTTCTTTTCAAACAGTTTAAAATGTATCCTGATTTTAAGATGGTCACAACTTTTACTAAAAAATTAGTTGAAACCTTTTGAAATGATAGCTATCTTTTCACTATGAAACAAAATAAACCCTTTAAAATAAAAATTCATTAAACCTTAGTTGGTATAAAATGGACTAAAGTAATATGAATTCCCAAAATATTAGAAAAAACTAAGTTCTTAATTTTTACAGGATTCCTAGGTATCAGAAACTGTTTTAGTCAAAAAGATGCAATAGAATCTCACATTTTTGACAATAAGAAACTGATTACAGAAAAACAATACTGCTTTTAAAATTTTTTTTAAATATGAGGACATTTTTAAGATGAGTCTTAAGTAGTTTACATGAATTTCTGAACGTGTTCTAATCTCAAATAAAAATAAAATTAGGTTTTCCAGTAAGATTACAGAAATGGGCTCACATATTTCACTAACTACTTGCTATTAATGATAGAAATTGGTATAGAAAGAAAAAGTAGGGACATATGATATACCAAGTATGAGACGATAAAACATCCTTGACTCTGAATTTAGATTAGAGGGAAATTTTCCAATCATGTAGTATCTCTTTTATAGTCAAACTCAGGAATAGTCAGGTGGGAAGCATACCTTTTTAAAGAAACACAATGAGGAAACTGATCAGGAGGATCCCATCCTAGATTGAGGCTAAAATTGTCCTCTCGGTGTTTCCTTTCCACATACAAGCCACTTGTTAACAGTACGGAATCACATTCACTCTGAGCAGCTTATGACATTTCTCTCAGGTATTTATTTAATGCAAACAACTATACCAAAATTCAAACTCAAAACAAAAATAGTTATGATCCCAAATGTCTTTTACCTTCAACAGCAAATTTCACTAATTACACCTTAGATCTAGATACAGGTATATCTATTCTCATGGAGTTTCAATAAGCAATAAAGATTTACCAGGACTCGTACCCATAAGGGATTCCATTTAAGATCTTTCCTTTTCAAATTTGAAACCTGTCTTGATGTAAAAGCCACTTGTTAAAAATCCTTTCTATCGATCACAACTTTTGAGCAAGTCATATTCACTGTTTATGAATTACATAAGCCAAACAAGTTTCTTTCCTAGGGCTGATGACCTAGTCCACATGGATAGTTTCCAGGAGCCTTAGCAGTTTTACAAAATATAAGGCATTGATGAAAACCCCATGTCTGCCAACTCCCAAACATACAGGAGGACTGTTCTGAATGGCCAGGAACAATCTAAATAAAATTTTCCCTCAATTCCTTTCCTTCTACACACAGTAATCAATTAACAATTTTAGGTATAATTTTAAAACTGTAACTCTGAATACCTTAGTTAACAATTTTATGGCATTTATAAATGACAGCCAAGTTGTTTTACCTGTAACTTCTCTAACAGGCAAAGGTGAAAAGGCCTCATTTTCTAAATGGAAATTAGAAAGCATTACAGGACAAGGTTGACAGGACTGATAAAATTTAAAGTAACATAACTGATTTTACACGAGTTTCCCAAAATCTTTTAGTTTCAAGAAAATTTAGATTAAAAATTGCTTTTTCAAACATAATTACTGGATTAAAGTGGTCACTCAATTTTTGCAATACCAGAAAAAATGTTCAGTTATGAGTGACATGTTTCACTTTTCTCTTTTTGGTGGGGCATGAGACAATTAAAATGCTTGTCAGTCTGCCTCTCTGGTATGAGGGGAAAAATTTTCTCAATTTCTTCTTGTCTTTCTCCTCAACTTCACAACCTGGCCAGGGTTAGAAGGTAGAAAGAGAGGGAGAGTATTTTATCTACAACTCTCCAACAATTTCCAAAACTTTTGTGCTTTTCTTAAAGACTGTACCCATGTTATTCTCCTAGTGGACTTTGATTAAAGTCCCTTGAAAACTGCACATACGTTATTTCTTTCTGTTTCTGATCTGAAACTTCTTTAGCACTCAAGTAAATTAAATAGTATTCTATCAAGATTCTTTTGGAGTTGTCTTAGATCATTGCATTGCTCAGAAGAGCTAAGTGTATCCAAGTCTGTCATCGTACAATGTTGCTGTTACTGTGTATAATATTCTCCTGGTTCTTCTCATTTCAATCAGCACCATTTCACGCAAGACTTTCTCTTTTTTTGTCTCTCTTCTTCTTCTCTGATGCTGCAGCAATCAGAGAGAGGGGAAGAAGGGAGGGAAAGAGATTTCTGCATTTTAAATCCAGGTACAGCAGAGCTGACTGCATTAATCACACATAAACGCACATAGAACAAATAAAGGCAGAATTATACACAGAGAATGAAAAGAAGAATCCAAAAACTGAGAAAATATCATGACAGGAAAGTAATCCTCCCAGAAATTCTAGTGATTCACCAAAATCCCCCAACTTTCCAAAATCTGTGCAAGTGGTTGGTCAGGACCATTGGTTTACTTTCACTTCATGTCCCTATTTGAGCGCCAGCTGCCAGCAACTGCAGATGGGAGGCATGGTGGTGATAGAGAAGAAAGAGATAACAGCACTGAAGTCTAGGTGAGCCTGTACCATCTGTACATAACTGGTTTATTGATCTGAAGGTCAACATTTATACACTCTCTTAAACAAGCAAGAAAATTTATTTCCATAAGAACATTTTTAGCTTACATCTTTTACTTCCTTATCTTAGGTCCTTCCGTGTAACAACCTCGGAGTGCACAAACAGGTTCAGAATGTTCTCATCCTTGCATACCAAGAGTCAGATGGTGAGCCAATCCTGAGAACCTCAGCCTTTGACCAGTACCTCACATTCCAGACTTCATCAGTACTGGCCCTCTACAATTTTTAGTTTTCAACATTAATTTTTATAAGATTTTGAGTTCTAAATTCCCTCCTCTCTCTCCCTTCCCACTCCAATATGGCATACAACCTGATATAGGCTATATATGTACAATCGTATTAAAAATATTTACACATTAGTCATACTGTGAAAAAGAATCAGAAGAAAAAGGAATAATCATGAGAAAAAACTGCAACAAAAGAAGGAGGAAAAGGTCTGCCTAGATGTGCATTCAGACTCCGTATTTCTTTCTCTGGATGTAGATAACATTTTCTATTAAAATTCCGTTGGAGTTGTCTTAGATCCTTGCATTGCTCAGAGGAGCTGAGTGTAACCAAGTCTGTCATCGTACAACGTTGCTGTTACTGTGTATAATGTTCTCCTTTTTCTTCTCCCTTCAATCAGCACCATTTCATGCAAGACGTTCCAGGTTTTTCTCAAGTCTACCTTGTGGAACAATAGCATTCAATTACACTCATAGATCACAACTTGTTCAGTCATTGCCCAATTGATGGGGATACCTTCAATTCCCATTTTTCCCCAGTCCAAACAGAGTTGATATAAATGGTTTTGGCACCATTCCTTTCTGTTTTCATGATCTCTTTGAAGTACATACCTTGTATTGGTGGATCAAAGGACGTACACAGTTCTATAGCCCTTTGGACATAATTCCAAATTACTCTCCAGAATAGTTGGATCAATTCACAACTCTAACAATAATGCATTCGTGTTCCAATTTGTCTGCATCTTTTCCAACATTTATGATTTTTCTGTTTTGTCATGCTAGCCAGTCTGATAGGTGTGCATGGTGCCTCAGAGTTATTTTATTTTGTATTTCTCTAACCAATATTAATTTAGAACAGTTTTCATGACTATACGTAGCTCTAATTTCTTCATCTGAAAACTGCCTGTACATATCCTTTGACCATTTATCAATTAGGGAATGGCTTTTTTTTCCTATAAATTTTACTCATTTTTCTGTATATTTTAGAAATGAGTCATTCATCAGAGACATAGTTGTAAAAATTGTCTCTCAGTTTTCTGCTTCCCTTGTAAGCCTGCTTGCATTGGCTCCATTTGTGCAAAAAGTTTTTAATGCAGTACTTTTAATAAAGTTCTCTATCTCTTTTTTGGCAATAAATTCTTCTCTTCTCAGAATATCTGACATGTAAACTGTTACTCTCTTAATTTGCTTGTAGTTTCACCGTTTATGTCTAAATCATGTACCCATTTTGATCTTATGTGGGTAAACCATGTAAGATGTTCAAAGGATAGTTTCTGCCATACTGTTTTCCAATTACCCTAGCATTTATTTCCAAATGGTCACCTTTTGTTAGAATTCTCTACTCTGACCTGTTTATCCTGGGTAACCTTTTATGTTGTAGCTCATGGTTTCATTGAGCTACACAAACCCCTCCTTCATGAAATAAAGAGAACATTGACCTAGGAGGGGGAGTTTTCTCTTTAGTATTTCAGTATTAGAAGTAATGAAAATATGTATAGTTTTATGAAAGAGTAGAAAGACGTTTTTTGTTTGTTTTTATTTCACTGAATATATTTCTAAATAATTAATGTATTTTAGAAAAATAATTGGTAAAGTTTCTCAAGTTCTACTAAGAGAAAAATGGGCTATCTTGGAGTACAAGTATTTGGATATAGCGCTCTTTGCATGATCAGAAACAAAGTTCTTAACAACTTTTGACCTTTATATAGGTTTTCCAATAATGTTTGTGAGGTTTCGAGTTATTCAATCTTAACATTGAAATAAAATTTTTGAGACACTTCTTATATTCGTTCCTGTTTCTGTCCTAACCTTCTTCCGGGGCAAAATTTGGCTAATCCTATTCTTTATACCCTCTTAAATACACTACATGCATGCTTTTAGAAATGGAACTTATCACTACTCAGGTTGAGAAGAAAGCAAGTGAGAAGATTATCAGTTGATAGATTTTATTAGTAGCCTAGGAATGTTAGTGGTGCTGATGACAGTAGCAACATGAGCACTAAGAGCAGCAAAAGTAACAATAAGAACCATAATGATGGTGACAATGATTACAACAAATTTATATAAATATAAACTGCTTTGCTTTGCAAAGCTCTTTAGAAACCTCGTTATTTTATGCTCACAATATCCCAATGAGTTAGGTGCTGTCATTACACCCATTTAACAAATGAGGAAACTAAAATACATTAAAGTTAAGTAACTGTGGCAAAGTTGCCTAATAAGTAGAAAAAACAACATTCGAACAGTGGCGTCTCTCTTGACTAAAAATCCAGAGTATTTTCATTACATGGAATTGAAAATAAAAGATGTCTCAGTGACGGAGAAGTCACAGAGAGATATGCAGTGTGTGTATGTGTGTGTATGTGTGTGTGTGTGTGTGTGTGTGTGTGTGTGTGTTGGTCCTTCATTGCTGAAGAAGACCATTCCATCAGAGAGATAATGACATTACTTGTACTTGACATTGTTTTGAGCTAGGGAGGCCAACAGCCTCACTTCTCCTCCAGAGCCATCTGAACCCAGTGACCAGATATTCATCGAGATGACTGGATATGGCCCAGGATGAGGCAGTTGGGGCTAAGTGACTTGCCCAAGGTCACACGACTAGTGAGTGTCAAGTGTCTGAGGTGAGATTTGAAGTCAGGTCCTCCTGACTTCTGCACTAGTGCTCTATCCACTGCACCACCTAGCTGCCGAGAGAGAGGGAGAGAGAGAGAGAGAAAGAGAGAGAGAGAGAGAGAGAGAGAGAGAGAGAGAGAGAGAGTGAAGAAGAAGGAGAGAAGGGAGAGACCCATAAAGGTAATATATAGAAATAATGACAGACAAAGAGGAGATATAGTAATGTAGATAAACATGGTTATCTCCATTGCATATAAATGCTTGATGAAGGTTTTAAGTAGATACTGCTTATTATTTTATGGAATGTTCCCTTTATTACTATGTACTGCAGTGTTTTTAACAGGAATAGGTACTGCGTTTTGTCGAAAGCTTTTTCTGCATCTATTGAGATAATCATGTGGTTTCTGCTAGGTTTGTTGTTGATATGTTCAAAAATGATAATAGTTTTCCTATCATTGAATCAACCCTGAATTCGTGATAGAAATCCTACTGGAACATAATGTGTTATTGTCGCGATAAGTTGCTGAAATCTATTTGTAATATCTTATTTAAAAGTTTTGCATCTATATTCATTAAAGAAATTAGTATATAATTCTCTTTCTCTGTTTTGGCTCCTCCTGATTTAGGTATCAGAACCATATTGGTATCATGAAAATAATTTTGCAAGACTCCTTCACCAATATCCCTAAATAATCTATATATTATTGCAATTAAAGCTTCTTCAAACCTTTGATAGAGTTCACTTTTAAATCAATCTAGCCCTGGGGGTTTGTTCCAAGGGAGCTCATTGATGGATGTCTTGTTCAACTTCTCTTTCTCACATGGTATTATTGAAATATTCTACTTCCTGTTCTGTTAATCTGGGCAATTTATGTTTTGGTTTTTTTTAATAATCATCTATCTCATTTCGATTGTCGATTTCATGGGCATACAGTTGGACCAAGTAATTTCTTATTATTGCTTTAATTTCCTCCTTTTTGGAGGTTGGTTCACCCTTTTCATTTTTGAAGTAGGAAATTTGACTTTTTTTTTCTTTTTTTAACGTAATTGACCAAAGGTTTATCAATTTTATCGTCCTGTTTTCATGAAAACAATTCTTAGTTTTATTTAATACTTCAATACTTTTCTTAATTTCAATTTTATTAATCTCTCCTATGGCTTTCAGTATTTCTAATTTGACATTTGCTTGAGGATTTTCAATTTGTTGTTTGTCTAGCTTTTTCAGCTGCACGCCCAATTTATTGACCTCCTCTTTACTTATTTTATTCATGTAGGCATTCAAAGATATAAAACATCCCCTAACAACTGCTTTTGTAGAATCCCATAAAATTTGGCAGGTTGCCTCATTTATGGCAGTTTTCTTGAATGAAATTGTTGATTGTTTCTATCATTTGTTGTTTAACCCACACATTTTTTAGGATTAGATTATTTAGTTTCCAAATAATTTTTGGCTTGTATTTGTATGGTCTTTGATTACATATAATTTTTATTGTATTATGATCTGGGAAGGATGCATTGACCATCTCTGCCTTTCTGCACTGGATTGTGAGATTTTGATGGTGTAGTACATGGTCAGGTTTTGTATATATGCCTTGTACCGCTGAGAAAAAGTATATTCCTTTCAATCACCATTCACTTTTCTACCTTATCTAGACTTTTATTCCATAATTTATCTCTTTTTTATTTTGATGTTAGATTTATCAAGTTCAGAGAGGGGGAGGTTGAGGTAGTAAAGTTTTGCTGTCTATTTCTTCTTGTAACTCCCTTAAATGTTCCTCTAAATATTTGGATGTTATACCATTTAGAGCATATATGTTTAGTAATGAAATTGCTTTGTTGTCTATGATGTCTTTTGGGAGGTTTCTGTCTTAATCTCTTTTGATTAGATATGTTTCTGCTTTTGCTTTGTCTGAGATTAGGATTGCTACCCTTGGTTTTTCTACATTTGATAAAGCGCAATATATTTTGCTCCAACTTTTTACTTTTACATTTGTTTATGTCCTCATTTCAAATGTATTTCTTGTAAAAAACAGATTGTTGGATTTTGATTATTAATTCTTTATGCCATACGTCTACATTTCATGAGATAGTGGATCCCATTCCAATTCACAGTTAATATTAGTATTTGTTTCTTTCCCTCCAGCCCTTTTCCACTGATTTGTTCTTTTTGTTCTCCCTTCTCCCTTGCCCTGTAAAATAGAATCTTATTTTTTTACCACAACCTCCCCCAGTCTTCCCTCCATTCTGTCAGGTCCCTCCTTTTCAATTCTCTTTTCCTTTACTACTTCTTCTCTCCCTTTCAGCCTCCTCTACCTTTTCTTTTCCCCTTCCACGCCTACTGATAGGGCTGGGCCACATCCCCCAGTGTTTCTTTCATTCGTTCCCTTTATATTATGGATCCTTTGTTCTTCCAGATGGATTTTGATATTTTTTTATACCTCTGGAAAATAATTATCTGGGGACAGAGTCAAGATGGTGGAGTAAAAAGATACACATAATCTAGCTCTTCCGGCACAGCCCATAAAATACCTGTAAAGAAAGACTCTCGAAAATTCTGGAGCAGCAGAATCCACAGAATGACAGAGTGGAGGACATTTCCAGCTCAGGTTGAACTGGAATGTTGACAGGAAAGGTCTGTTGCACCATATGCAGAGCAAATGTGGTGACAGGAGAAGGAGGACCAGAAGAGGCTTTTGGGAAAAAAAAATGCCTCCAGCAGCAGCAGTGGTTCACAGATCCCTTAATCCACAGGTGCCAAAGGTCACTGAGAGGGCATTCTTTTCTTTTTTTAAAAAAATAAATTTATTTATTTAACTTTTTATACTCATTTTAACAAAATTTTTGGTTCCACATTTTCTCCCCTTTTGTCCCCTCCCCCCACCCCGATACACTGAGCATTGTAATTACCCCTACCACAAATCTGCCCTCTCTTCTCTCATCCCTCCCGTCCCTTACATCATCTTCTCTTTTGTCCTGTAGGGTCAGACAACTTTCTATTCCCCATTACCTGTATTTCTTCTTTCCTAGTAGCAAGAACAATACCCAAGAGTTGTTCCTAAAACTTTGAGTTTCCAATTATCCCCATTCCTCCCTCCCCACCCATTCCCTTCTGAAGGCAGGCAATTCACCATAGGCCATATCTATGTAGATTTGCAAATGTCTTCCATAATAGTCGTGCTGTGTAAGACTAACTATATTGCCTTCCATCTTATCCTGCCCCCCACTGCTTCCATTCTCTCCTTTGATTCTATCCCTCCTCAAGAGTGTTGACTTGAAATTTCTCCCTCTTCCCATTACTCTCCCTTCCATCATCACCCCCATCCTGCTTATCCCCATCTCCCCTACTCTCCTGTATTGTAAGATAGGCTTTCATACCAAAATGAGTGTGCATTTTATTCCTTCCTTTGGTCAAATGTGATGAGAGTAAACTTCATGTTTTTCTCTCACCTCCCCTGTTTCCCCTCCACTAAAAAGTCTCCTACCTGCCTCTTCTGTGAGAGATAGTTTGGCCCATTCCATTTCTCCCTCTCTCCTCCTAATACATTTCTCTCTAACTGCTTAAGTTCATTTTTTAAGACATGATCCCATCCTACTCAATTCACTCTGTGCTCTCTGTCTCTGTGTGTGCGTGCATGTGTGTGTGTGTGTGTGTGTGTGTGTGTGTGTGTGTATGTCTGTGTGATCCCACCAACTACCCAGATACTGAAAAGTTTCAAGAGTTACAGATATTTTCTTTCCATCTAGGAATGTAAATAGTTTAACTTTGATAAGTCCCTTATGACTTCTCTTTCCTGTTTACTTTTTCATGCTTCTCTTTCTTGGGTTGGAAAGTCAAATTTTCTTTTCAGCTCTGATCTTTTCATCAAGAATGCTTGAAAGTCCTCTATTTCACTGAAAGACCAGTTTTTTCCCTGAAGTATTATACTCAGTTTTGCTGGGTAGGTGATTCTTGGTTTTAGACCTAGTTCCTTTGACTTCTGGAATATCCTGTTCCATGCCCTTCAATCCCTTATTGTAGAAGCTGCTAGATCTTGTATTATTCTGATCGTATTTCCATAATACTGGAATTGTTTCTTTCTAGCTGCTTGCAATATTTTCTTGACCTGGGAAATCTGTAGTTTGGCCACAGTGCTCCTAGGAGTTTCGCTTTTGGATCTCTTTCAGACGGTGATTGGTGGATTCCTTGAATATTATTTTTCCCTCTGCTTCTAGAATATCAGGGCAGTTTTCCTAGATAATTTCATGACGGATGATATGCGGGCTCTTTTTTTGATCATGGCTTTCAGGTAGTCCCACAATTTTTAAATTATCTCTCCTGGATCTATTTTCCAGATCAGTGGTTTTTCCAATGAGATATTTCACATTCTCTTCCAATATTTTATTCTTTTAGCGTTGTTTTGTGATTTGTTGGTTTTTCAAAATGTCATTTGCCTCCATCTGTTCCATTCTAATTTTGAAAGAACTATTTTCTTCAGTGAGCTTTTGAACCTAGTTTTCCACTTGGTTAATTTTGCTTTTGAAAGCATTCTTGTTCTCATTGCCTTTTTGAACCTATTTTTCCAATTGAGTTATCCCAAGGTGTTATTTTTTTAGCGTTTTTGGGCCTCCTTTAGCAAGGTGTTGACCCGTTTTTCATACTTTTCTTGCATCTCTCTCATTTCTCTTCCCAGTTTTTCCTCCACCTGTCTAACTTGATTTTCAAAATCCTTTTTTGAGCTCTTCCATGGCCTGAGCCCATTGGATATCGACTTCAGATGTTTGGGATAAAAAAGTCTTGACTTCTATGTCTTTACCTGATGGTAGGCATTGTTCGTCCTCAGCAAAAAGGAAAGGAGGAAACATCCTCTCATGAAGAAAGTAACTTTATATGGTCTTATATTTTTTCCTATTTCTGGGCATTTTCCCAGCCAGTACTTCACTTCTGAGATTCCTCTCCACCCCTTCCTAGGTCTGCCCAGCTAGTGCTTGGGATCTGAGATTCAAATGCTTCTCCCCATCCTTATGAATTTCAAGTGAGGGCAGGCTTCTATTCAGGGTAAGATTAAATTCAGGTTCTCAGGTGGGGGCAGGGCCACCTCCCAAGACAAGTTCCCTCTGGTGGTTTATGCAGAGACATTCAGTAATGATCCTGAGCTTCTGCCTGCTGCAGGAACTCCTGGCCACCACTGCCTCTGCCACTGCCTCCCAAGGGGGCCTGAGTTATGGAGACACCCTGCTCCCCTCTCTTCCCATAAAACAGTCTCTCTAACTGTCCTGTGTACCTGTGGGTTGAGAGGTGTTCGCAGCTGCCAGAGATTCTGTCCCTGAATCCTGCTCCAATCTGCTCCTCTCGGGCTGCACCACCAAGGTAGGGCTAGGTTATTCTCTGGTCCCGTGCGTGACGGATCTTTGGTGAGGGTTTTTCAGTTCTTTCTGGAACAGAAATCTCCTCTGCTCCGTTGTTCTGTGGCTTCTACCTCTCCAGAATTTTTTAGGAGTTCGTCTTTACAGATATTTTATAGGCTGTGGTTCCGGAGCTAGCTTAAGTGTGTCTTTCTACTCTGCCATCTTGGCTCCTCCCTTGAGAGGGCATTTTCAGCCAGAGTGAGATAGGAGTGTCCTCCCTAGTTCCGGCACCATGTGGCAGTAGCAGCAGTCCTTAAAGTGATCCAAAACAAGAAACTCCTTGGAGAACTTCAGCCAAATTCCAGTGTTCCCAGGTCAAGGAGAAAATATTGCAAATGGCTAGACCTAAACAATTGTAGTACTGTGGAAATAAATCAGAATAATAGAAGATCTAGCAGCTTCCACACTAAGGGATCAAAGGGCTTTCAATCATTCTTCATGAAAAGACCAGAACTTAAGAGAAAATTTGACTTTCATACACAGGAAACAATAAAAGAATGAAAAGGATAGTGGAGCCAAGATGGCGGAGTGGAAAGATATATGCAAGCTCTCACCCCACAGCCCATAAAAGACCTGTAAAGAAGAACTCTCAAAGAATTCTAAAGCAGCAGAAACCAAAGAACAATGGTATGGAGGAGAGTTTTATCCCAGAGAGACTGGAAAACCCCACAGGAATGGTCTGTCATGAACTGGACACGGAGCAGATTCCAACCCTGCCTTGCCCATATGGCACTGAAAGGAGCAGATCATAGGGATCTTCAGGGGCAGATTCTCCAGGAGTAGCGCAGATCCTTCAACCTACAGGTGCCAAGGATCAGGGAGAGGGTCCTTTTTGCTGGCCAAGAGGAGGTCAGGTGTTCTCATAACTCAGACACCCTCAGCAGGCAGCAGTAGAGGCAGAAGTGGATGAGGTTTCCAAAGCAGGCAGTAGTCTTCATGCACTGTTGAATGTCTCATTGTAAACCCCCTGAAGGAACTGAACCCTGCGTGGCGGCCCTGCCTCTACCTCAGCAGATGCTCTTAATCTCACACTGAATAGCAGCCCCACCTCCACGCAAAACCACTGAGGCTTGGGAGAAGCTCATTTGAATCTCAGCCCCCAAGTGGTGGCCTGGCTGAAGTGGAGGCCAGGAGATTCTGGAGAGGAAACTCAGAAGTTTCTGAGTATCTGGCTGTGAAAATGCCCAAAAAATGGAAGAAAAATAAGACCATAGAAGATTACTTTCTTGGGTAACAAGTGTCTCCTTCCATCCTTTCAGATGAGCAAGAACAAGGCATGCTGTCAGAGGAAGTCAAGGCTTCTGCCTCAAAAGGAAACTTAAACTGCGTTCCAGGAATAGAAGACCTTAAAAAACAAGTTAACAGCTTACTAAAGGAAAACCAAAAAAATGCTGAGTAAAATAACAGGTTTAAAAAGAGGCTAACTCAAATCGAAAAAGAGGACCAAAATGCCCATGAGGAGAAGGAGGTTTTACGAAGCAGAATTATCCAAGTAGAGGAGAAGTTTCAAAAGTCTCACTAAATAAAATAATTCTTTGAAAGAGAGAATTGAGTTCAGGGAAATGAATGACTTTGACTTAAACCAAGCAGTTAGTGAACAAAACCAAAAATTTGAAAAAAAAGAAAGTAATGTGAAACAATTCATTGCAAAAACAACTGATCTGGAAAATAGGCCCAGAAGAAATAATTTCAAAATTATTAGACTACCTCAAAGCCATGATCAAAAAAATTGCCTGGACATTATCTTCTATGAAATTATCAAGGAAAACTGCCATGATGTTATAGAATAAAAGGGAAAAACAAATATTGAAAGAATTCACCAATCATCTCCTGAAAGAAACCTGAACAGAGAAACTCCTAGGAATATGGTGGTCAAATTTCAGAGTTCCCAGATCAAGGAGAAAATACTACAAGCAGCTCGAAAAAAACAATTTGAGTAATGTGGAAATACAATCAAGGCATCACAGGATCTGGCAGCTTCAAAATTAAGTGATCGAAGAGCTTGGAATGGAATATTTCAGAGGTCAAAGGAACTGGAACTGAAAGCAAGAATCATCTACCAAGCAATTCAGAGTAAAATGCTTCAAGGGAAAAAAAGGTAATTCAATGATATAGACGACTGTCTGTCATTCATGTTGAAGAAAGGACCAGATCTGTGTATAAAAATTTGAATTCCCAAGACAAGAATCAAGAGAAACATGAAAAGGCAAACAGAAAGTGTAAATCATAAAAGACTCTCTAAAGCTGAACTGCTTACATTAATAGATGGAAAGAAACTACTTTTAACTCTTGAATTTTTTTCTCAGTATTTGAGAATTTGGAGAGACTGTACACACACACACAAACACACACACACACAGAAACACTCGCACACATATACACAAACATACACATAGATAGAGAGTAAACGGTGACACACACACACAAAACAAAATAAAATAAAAATTAAGGGGTGAAGGAGGAAAATTCCTGGAAGGGAAGGGGATTAATGAAACGGTTCAATTGGGGAGATAAGGCAGAAGGGGAAAGGGAAAAATAAAGCTACTCTCTCCACGTGTGGCTGAAGGAGGGAATAGCATGCTCACTAAATGTGATATGAAATTTTCTATCACATTACCAGAAAGAAGGAGAGGAGTCAACAAGTTGGGTGCGGGAAATGTTAGAAGAGAAGGCAAATGGGAGAAGGGAGTCACTAGAAATAAACACTTTCGAGAAGAGACAGGGTCAATTGTAGGGGAAAAAATAAAGGGGGATAGAATAGGACAGAGGGCAATATAATTAGTATTACAAAACATGATGATTACGGAAATCTTCTGTAAAAGAACACATCTTTAGTCTGCATTGAATTGCTTCCCTTCTCAGTGGGGCTAAGGAGGGAGGGAGGAGGGAGAAAAGTTGGAATTCAAAGTGTTAGAAATGAATGTTGAGAATTAATTGAGAAATAAGAACTACAGGGAATGGGGTATAGAAATTTATCTTGCCCTACAAGAAAAGAGAAAGGTTGGGGATAAGGTAAGCCTGAGGTGTGATAGAAGGGAGGGTACATTGAGAGAAGGAATAATCAGAATGCAGGGTATTAGGAAGTGAGGGGAGGGGAGGAATGGGAAGAAAAATCAAACATGTTACAAAGTGAAGTAAAAGCAATTAGTATTAAAACAATTGACTGAAATAATTGCTGAGAATAAATCAATGACATCTTTAGTTTGGGTAAAAAATTTCAGTCTAAATTCCCTAGAGGAAGGTACCCACGGGAGAAATTTGGCATTGGTGGAAGAGTTAAGGTTTTAATGGTAAATTTGATTTTGTGATCACTAATTAATCAGGAGCTAGAACATGTATAGAAAGGCATGTAAGCCACTTAAGACTTGCTTCAAAAGACGTTCCTTAAACAAAATGATGTTATAGTCATATTTGAAACCTGATTATTGGAACTTTCCATTTCTTAGATACTATGGGACTATTAAGTGATTGTACTTCTGAGTCTAACTATAGGTATGGGTAGCAAGAAAGGCGACCTGAACCTCCAATCTATGATGCCAGTAAGTTGGTGAGATGCTGGTATGAATTGCTTTAGGTGGTCTCATTGGAAGAGTGGGACAGCGACTATTCATCCTGGGCTGAGGTAGGATTTTCCTGACTCAACTTCCCTCTGAAATCTGGAAGACTTTCATCTGACTGAATGCAAGTGAATAATCTAATCCTGCCTGGAATTGACATGAAGTTAGGGAGACAATGTATCCATGAAATGTCTGTACTCTTGATGTTAATTTCCTATAGTTAAAAGGTTTGTAAGCTTAATAGCAGATCTATTCAGTTATAGATTATTGGTAGGGGAACATCCAAGGTTAAGTCTAAAATTAAGCTATTAGATGTAGCACTTTAGACAAACAAAAATAAGCTAGAGTCCTTTATATTTTAGTAATACTGTGGAGACAACTTAAGAGTGTGTGAAGGGGCAGAGCCAAGAAAGCGGAGGAGAAAGACTCACATATGCTAGCTCCGAACCCAAAGACCAAGGATTTTCTCTAAAAAGAACTCGCAACAAATTCTGGAACAGTGGAAACTGCACAGAAACACGGTGAAGGAGATGTCCGTTCCTGAGTGCCCTGAAAACCCGATCACAAAGATCCATCACGCCCCAGACGGGAGCAGAGCCTTGCCCTGCACTGGCTGTGCAGCACTGAGAGGAGCAAGCAGATCCAACTAGGCTTCAGGGATGGAATCTCCAGCGGCCACGAAGGTCCCTCCACCCACAGAGGTACCGGTCAATGAGAGAGACATCTGGACAGGCTGAGAGGGGAGCGGGGTGTCTCCATAACTCAGGGCCCCTTGGGAGGCAGCAGCAGAGGCAGCGGCAGAGACAGCTGGAGGCCAGAGGATCCTGGAGCAGGCAGGAGCTCGACAGCAGCTCCATTACAGAAGGTCTCTGCATAAACATCCTAAGGGAGGTGAGCTTGGGGGCGGCCCTGCCCCCACCTGAGCACCAGAATTTAAGCTCCCATTGAATAGCACCCAGGCCTGCCACCAAAAGCCCTGAGGCTGGAGAGGAGCATTTGAATCTCAGACCCCAAGCACTAGCTGGGCAGACATAGACCGGGGGTGGAGAGGACTTTCAGAAGTCAAGTAACTGGCTGGGAAAATGCCCAGAAAAGGGAAAAATAATAAGATCATAGAAGGTTATTTTCTTGCAAAACAGATGATTCCAACCTTCCTCTCTGAAGAGGAAGAAAACAGCTTACCATCAGGAAAAGACATAAGAGTCAAGGCCTCTGTGTCTCAAACATCTGAAATAGATATCCAATGGGATCAGGCCATGGAAGAGCTCAAAAAGGATTTTGAAAATCATGTAAGACAGGCGGAGGAAAAACTGGGAAAAGAAAAGAGAGAGATGCAAGAAAAGCATGAAAAAAGGGTCAATACCTTGATAAAGGAGACCCAAAAAAATGTTTAAGAAAATAACACCTTGAAAAATAGGCTAACTCAATTGGCAAAAGAGGTTCCAAAAGCCAATGAGGAGAAGAATGCCTTCAAAAGCAAGTTTAGCCAAGTGGAAAAAGTGGTGCAAAATCTCACTGAAGAAAATAGTTCTCTCAAAATTAGAATGGAACAGATGGAGGCGAATGGCTTTCTGAGAAACCAAGAAATCACAAAACAAAACCAAAAGAATGAAAAAAAGAGAAAAGAATGTGAAATATGTCATTGGGAAAACAACTGATCTGTAAAATAGATCAAGGAGATACAATTTAAAATTTATGGGACTACCTGAAAGCCTTGATCAAAAAAGGAGCCTAGACATCATCCTTCATGAAGTTATCGAGCAAAATTGCCCTGATATTCTAGAACCAGCGGGCAAAATAGGTATTCAAGGAATCCACTGAACACCACCTGAAAAAGATCCAAAAGGAAATACTCCCAGGAACATTGTGGCCAAATTCCAGAGTTCCCAGGTAAAGAAAATATTGCAACTAGCTAGATAGAAACAATTCCAGCATTGTGGAAATACAGTCAGGATAACACAAAGTCTAGCAGCTTCTATATTAAGGGATAGAAGGGCGTGGTATAGGATCTTGCAGAAGTCAAGGGAACTAGGTCTAAAAGCAAGAATCACCTACCCAGCAAAACTGAGTATAATATTTCAGGGGAATAAATTGTCCTTCAATGTAATTGAGGACTTCCAAGCATTCTTGATGAAAAGATCAGAGCTGAAAAGAAAATTTGACTTTCAAACGCAAGAAAGACAAGAAGCATGAAAAAGTAAACAGCAAGGAGAAGTCACAAGGGACTTAACAAGGTTGAACTGTTTTCATTCCTTCATGGAAAGACAATATTTGTAACTCTTGAAACTTTTCAGTACCTGGGTAGTTGGTGGGATCACACACACACACACACACACACACACACACACACACACACACACACCCACAGAGTTATACACACGTGTGCACACACACACATACACCCTTGCACACACACACAGAGAAAGAGAGCACAGAGTTAATTGCGTATGGTGGGATCATATCTTAAAGACATCAAGGTAAATGGTGAGAGATAAATGTAGTGGGAGGAGAGAGGTGAAATGGAATGGGGTAAATTATCTCTCATAGAAGAGGGAAGCAGGAGACTTCTTAGTGGAAGGAAAAAGAGGAGACCTGAGGAAAAAAAAAAACATGAAGTTTACTCTCATCACATTCGACTAAAGGAAGTAATTAAACGCACACTCAGTTTGGTATGAAAATCTATCTTACAATACAGGAAAGTGGGTGAGAAAGAGATAAGCAGGTTGGGGGGGATGATGGAAGGGAGGGCAAAGGGAGGAGGGAGCAATTTGAAGTCAACACTCGGGGAGGGACTGGATCAAAAGAGAGAATAGCAACAATGGGGGGTCAGGATAGGATGGAGGGAAATATAGTTCGTCTTATCCAACACCACTATTATGGAAGTCACTTGCAAAACTAGACAGATATGGCCTATATTGAATTGCCTGCCTTCCCAAAGGGAATGGGTGGGGAGGGAGGGATGGGGAGAATTTGGAACTCAAAGTTTTAGGAACAGCTGTTGAGTATTGTTCTTGCTACTAGCCAATAAGAAATAGAGGTAATGGGGAATTGAAAGTTGTCTGGCCCTACAGGACAAAGGAGAAGATGTGGACAAGTGAAAGAAGGGTTGATAGAAGAGAGGGCAGATTGGTGATAGGGGAAATTACAAAGCTCAGTGTACTGGGACGGGGGAGGGGACAAATGGGGAGAATATTTCGGAACCCAAAATCTTGTGAAAATGAATGTAATAAGTTAAATAAATAAATTTATATTAAAAAACGATTTTGTGAAGTTAGAAACATAAATATTATTTGTTTCTCATTTCATTAATGTTTAAAACAAAATTTCTTTTGTTGCCCATATTGTAAATGCTTTAACAAAGAAGTATTATGTGACCAAAAGTTTGAATTGCTTTATCTTTTATAAACTGTGTTAAAAATAAAAATTAAAAATACTACTGAAAGGATAAACAGAAAAGCGAAATCACAAGGGACTTTCTAATATATAACTGTTTACATTCCTACGTGGAAACATAATATTTGTAAAGCTTGAAACTTTTCTCAGTATCTCAGTAGTTAGAGGGATTAAACAAACACACACACACTCACACACACACACATACGTATATATAGAAATAGAGAAAGAGAGACAGAGAGCACAGGGGTAGTCGAATACTGAGGGACCATTATAAAGGTAAAATAAAGGGGAGAGAGAAGAATATATTGAGAGTAGAAGGGAAGAAATGGATTGGGGTAAATTATCTCTCATAGAAGAGGCAAGAAAAAGCTTTTCCAATGACGGGAAGGGGAGAGCAGAGGGAAAAAGTGAGGCTTACTAAGGTCGCATTTGGCTTAAGGAAGGAATAACATGCACACACAATTTGATATGAAAATCTATCTTACTCTACAGCAAAGTAGCGGAGAACGGGATAAACAGGGTGGGCAGAATGATGGAAAGGAGGACAAATGGGAGGAGGGAATAATTAGAAGTAAATGTTCTTAGGGAGGGACAAGGCCCAAAGAGAATATAGAAGAAATGGGGGTCAGGCTAGAATGTAGGGAAATATAGTCCTACACATTATGACTGAAATAGAACTCATTTACAAAGCTACACATATATAACTTATGTTAAATTGAAATATTTTATGGTTCTTTCAAGCTCAATAAGGGGAGAGGGAGAGGGCATTTACTGATTGCTGCGCCATTTTGACTCCCATTTATTCAAGTAGATGACTTATAATCATTTAATCTGCTGGCTGATATTCTCAGTAGCAGCTTTTACAGATACCTGGGGTTCCCTGGCTCTGATTCACTCGAAATCACTGGACTTCTGTGCTAGAGATATATTCAAGATTCCACAGTGCAGTCGCTGCCTCAGATTGGTCACAGGTTCCTTCTCCACCCTGCTGTTGTGGCAACATGTCGGGCTGTAATCTATGTGTTCCTCATCCTCTGGGAACAGAAGCTTTCCATCAACCTTCCATTCTGTCCTGGGTTGTGGATTTGCCACAATCTGTTTCCTATTGGATTCTGCCCCTCCAAAATTTCATCGAATTCTCCTTTCAGAGGTGTGTGAAGGAGTTTGTCTAAGAGTTTATGAGAGTAGTTGCTCTCACTCTGCCATTTTGGTTCCGCCTTTCCCCCATATTAATGCCGAAGAAAGACATCAAACTTCATCCTATCAAGGCCAGGTATTCACAGAACAGTGAAGAATGAACTGATTACATAACAATGCCTCACAATTTTCTAGTGCTTGAAGGCTTAAAAAAGTTCCTCAGCACAAACAAATGAAGTGGGAATTGTGCAGTAATCAGTATTTCAAATTTCCTTTGTGAAAAAAAGAAATTTAGAGTAATTGGACAATTTTCCTTTGATCAAATATTTATTAATATTATATGAAGATCTTCATATAAGTTCTGCTGAAAGCAATTCTGAGAAATACCAAGTGGTATTTCATAATCTTTCTCCCCAAAACTTAATGAGCCCGTGTGTTCCAGTCTCCAACCAGTGGAATGGATGAATATTTAAACATCATTAAACCTGGACACAAGAAGATTTGAACTGAAATCTTGTCTCAGACATATATTAATTATATGACCATAATCAAATACCAAACATTCCTGAGCCTCACTTTCCTCAATGGTAAAATGGAGGGCTTAATTCAATAAAAATTTACTAAGGACCTACTGTTTGCCAGGCAATTTGATAATCATTGGGGCTTCAAATAAAAGCATAAATAGGTGCTTCTCTCTCAAATGTGACAACACGCAATCCTACACACACACACACACACACACACACACACACACACACATACACACACACACGTATGTGTGTATTTGTGCAAGGTATTTTCAAGGGCAATGTATATGTGATAAAAATGGCTAAGTGGTTCTTGTTTTATAATGTGGGACAATAGCTACGAATAGTATTGACAAAGAATCTGGGAGGAAAAATTGCTGAAAGAAAAAATTCAGAATTGATAGAACGTCAAATAAAAGATCAAGTCACAAATATCGAGTCATATGTAACCACAAGTGATTTGAATAATTTTTCTCATTTTATTCGCAGAATTCCTGAGAGAGGGGTGGTATTATTGTCTCTTCTTAAATAAAGAAACTGAGGCACTTAAAGGTTAAGTGATATACTTAAAGTATCACAGTTTGTTTCTTAAAGGAAACGAAAACTTCCCCAGTCTTCCTCACTCCAGGTACAGTTGTCTATTCACTGTGCCACCTAACTGTCTCTAAAGAAGTAAAGGAGATGGTTGTAGAAATAGACTGGAACTGTAACAATGAAACAAGTACACCCAAGATTTTAAAGGTTAAGCATATTATACATTTAAACAGTGTTGTAATACAGAGCCATTGGAGCTTACTGAGTTGGGTGAGAGAGTGAAATGATCAGATCTACTCTTTAGGAAGAAAAATCTAATACTTTATTAAAGGATGGAAGAGATTAGAGACTTGGTTAAATGACTCAAATACACTAACCACAAGAATACCAGAATAATCCTGATTAGAGGTGTTTAGTGAGTGCACCGGAGGTTTGACAATTTAAAATGAGACCAGTGGTTGTAAAGAAGCTATGTCCCAAAGGTAAAATTGATAGAACTTTGCAACTGAATGGACATTCTCAGTCTCTCTCTCTCTCTCTCTCTCTCTCTCTCTCTCTCTCTCTCTCTCTCTTTTCCTCTGGGGGTAGAAAGAGAGGGGAGGAAGAGGATGACTCCATAGTTTTGAAATCTTGGCGTCGGAAAAGACGATAGAACTCTCAAAAATAAAGATGACAGCGGGGCTAGAGTAGAAGAATGCAACTCTAGAAGCTCTCTGCCCACAGCCCATAAAATCCCTGCCAAAAATGATTCTAAGCAAATCATAAAGTATTAGAAGCCACAAAACAACAAAGTAAAAGAGTTTTTCAGCCCAAGGCAGTATGGAAGGCCAACAGGAAAGGTCTGTTGCACTGGGCACTGGTTGGAGCACAATCCAATCTTGGCCATGCCACAGCAAAGACAAGACTAGAGTGGGATTCAAGATGGCACCAGCAGCAGAGTGTTACAGATTTCTCAACTCACAAACGTGAAAGACAGCTTCAGATGTCAGTAAGAAATCTCTTTCACCTGGTTGAGAAGGGAACACAGGGGTCTAGCCCTAGCCCTAGGCAGGAACACCTTCCACTGTTGGAGCCTCGGCCTAAATAACTTGTGGTAATTGTACAGCTAATCTGGATCTCAACCCTGAGTAGTGGTCCTGGGGTGAGGAGGAGAGCTGAATGGTGGAGCTAGTTGAGGATTTGGAGAGGGAATTCTTCTCTCAGGAAAGAGTGCTTGTAGTTGCTCACAGATCAGAGAGGAGACCAGGAGAAGATTAAACTTCTCTCCTTTGATTGTGCCACCGTGGAGGAACCGACAAGTTCCAGGAAGACAGAGAATACCCCGCTCTTGACAAAAAACACAAAAGTTAAGTAACTGACTGAGACAATGCCCCCAAAAGGGAAAAAGAATGAGACAATAGAATGTTACCTTCTTGGGGAGCAGGTATTTTCTTCCATCCTTTCCAATGAGGAAGAACAATGTTTACCATCAGAGGAAGATCTAAAAGTGAAGGCTTCTTCATTCCAATCACCAAAATAAATCTGCAATGGTCTCAAGATACGGAAGATCTCACTAAGGATTTTGAAAATCAGGTAAGAGGGAAAATTGGGAAGAGAAGTGAGAGCAACACAGGAAAATCATGAAAAGTGAGGCAACAGCTTGCTAATGGAGACATAAAAATATGCTGAATAAATTCACACCTTTAAAAATTGATTAATTCAAATAGCATAAGAGAATCAAAAACTCAATGAGGAGAACACTGTTTTAAAAAGTATAATTAGCCAAATGGAAAAGGAGGTTCCAAAGTTCATAGGAGAAAATAGTTCTTTAAAAATTAGAATGGAGTAGATGGGAGCTAATGATTTCATGATAAACCAAGAAATTACAAAATAAAAACCAAAAGAATGAAAAAATAGAAGACAAAGTGAAATATCTACTTAGAAAAACAACTGACTTGGAAAATAAATTCAGGAGAAACAATTTAAAAATTATGGGACTACCTGAAAGCCATGACCAAAAAAGAGCCTAGACCTAATCTTTCATGAAATTATTAAAGAAAACTGCCCTGATGCTCTGGAAACAGTGGGTAAAATAAATATTGAAAGAATTCCCAAATCACTTCCTGAAAGAGATCAGAAAAGAAAAACTCCTATGAATATTATAGCCAAATTCCAGAGTTCCGAGGTCAAGGAGAAAATATTGCAAGCAGCTAGAAAGAAACAATTCGAGTATTGTAGAAATACAACCAGGATAACACATGATCTAGCAGCTTCTACAATAAGGGATAGAAGGGCGTGGAATATGGCATTTCAGAAGTCAAAGGAACTAGGACTAAAACCAAGAAACACCTACCCAGCAAAATTAAATATAATACTTCAAGGGACATAATGGTTAATTAAATAAAGGACTTTCAAGCGTTCTTGACAAAAAGAGCAGAGCTGAATTGAAAATCTGACTTTAATACACAAGAATCAAGAGAACCTTGAAAATGTTAACAGGAAAGAGAAATCATAAGGGACTTACTAAAGTTGCACTATTTACATTCCTACACGTAAATATAATATTTGTAACTCTTGAAATTTTTCTCAATATTTGGGTAATTGAAGGGATTACACACACACACACACACACACACACACACACACACACACACACACACACACAAATAGACAGGGAGCACAGAGTGAGATGAATAGAAAGGGATGATATATAAAAAATAAAACTAAGGGGTGACAGAAATATATTGAGAGGGGAAAGGTAAAAATGGAATGGGACAAATGAAAAAGGAAAAGCCATATCAGTGGAGGGTAAAAGGAGGAGGTGAGAGGAAAAATGTGACACTTAGCCCCATCATATTTGACTTAAGTAGGAAATCACATGCACATTCAATTTGGTATGAAAATCTATATTAAACTACAAGAAAGTGGGGGTGAATGGAATTAGTGGCGTGGGGTGATAGGGAGGGCAAAGGAGATGAGAGGGATAATTAGAAGGTAACACTTTTGGGGAGGGATGAGATCAAAAGAGAGAATAGAATAAATGGGGAGGAGGATAGGATGAAGGGAAATATAGTTATTCCTCCCCAACACGACTATTATGGAAATCTTTAGCAAAACTACACATATACAGCATATATTGAATTATGTGACTTCTCAGTGTGTGTGGGTGGGGAGGGAAGAAGGCAGAGAATTTGGAACTCAAAGTTTTAGAAACAAATCTTGAGAATTTTTTTTTGCTTACAACTGGGAAATGTGAAATACAGTTAATGGTGTATAGAGGACAAGGGGAAGGAGGGGTGTCATTGAAGGGAGGGTAGATTGGGGGAAGGGGTAATCAGAATGCACAGTGCTTTGGAGCTGGGAAGGAGAAAGATGTGGAGAAAATTGGAAACTCAAAATCTTGTAGAAATGAATGCTGAAAACTAAAAATGAATAAATAGAACAAAAAAATTGTTCCTTGATCACCTTAGTTTCTATGCGTTCCTTTGAGATTATCTCCAATTTACGTATATAAGCTGTTTGCACATATTTTGTCTGCATGTTGCTCCTCCCAGTTGATTGTCAGCTCCTTGAGAACGTGTATTATTTTTTGTAATTTTCTTTGTATTTTCACTGCTTATCACACTGCCTGGCACACAGTAAGCATAAATGAAAAATGCTTTTTAATTTGCTTTCATAATACACACACACACACACACACACACACACACACACACACACACACAGGCACGCACGCACAAATGGCAGGATCAGAAGACTAGATTGGCATATGTGTAAAATTTTCCAAGAAAAAAACTAACAAAACTAGACGTTGTTAATCTCAGATGAGATCAGTTATATTCAGTTTTTTTTAAGTTCTCACTAAGTTTCAGCCTGAGTTCACTTTTACAAGACTTTTTTTTTTTTTATTACAATGTGTATGGTGTAAGGTCACGTCTCATGCAGGGCGGAACTCCTTTTAGAACCACTCTGGAGAACTTCTCTTAGAGTCATGAAGTGGTCCCTCTCACTGTATTATTAAGGATTAATGACAATTGAAAGCATCTCTCTGAACCTCACCTTTCTCAGATATTAAAGGAAATAATAGCACAAACATATTTTACACAAAGATTTGTCGTCATGCTCAAAATAAAACATTCACATTAAGGTTTTTTAGAAAATTTTATTAAAATCTTTTCCTATCCATTCAATTTGACAGATCTTTATCAAATCTTATATGCATGGCAACTTGCATGTTTATCTGATGTAAATTTTACTGGTCTTGGAGTTAAATAAATCTGGTATCAAGTTATACCTTTTTCTTCATACCGGCTGTGTGATCCTAAATAAGTCACTTACCCATGAAAAAACCTCAAACTTCTGCAAAACATAATTATTTGGAGAGCAAGATCTGATCTTCAGTGACATAGGGAAATTCTCCACTAAAAATCGCCTCTATCATGATACCCAAGTCTAATGTACAACCACATAAATGAATACTCCTCAAAGTTCTACTTGCAATTCATTGATCTTTAATTCTTAATTTCCCTGGTGTTTTTAGTTAAGTGTAGGAGGGTCTTTAGTCACAGATCCCTGGAACACTCATCTGTGTGGGTCCTCTAAGATTGTCCTCTAAAACCACTATCCTTCAATACCATCTCTTGAAGTTTCTTAAACCTACCTTGTCAAAGAGCAGTCTTGTTTCTTGTCAGATGGACTCAAGAGGACAGAAGTAATTATTTTTAGTAACGTTTGAAACTTTAAACTTGGAAACTGTTGATTTATTTCTACCCTCTTGTGTAAACCTTCATGTAGTTAACTCAAAGAGAAAACCCATTAATCTTCTTTTCTTTCAA
The DNA here is from genome assembly GCA_028658325.1 of Potorous gilbertii. Taxonomy (NCBI): domain Eukaryota; kingdom Metazoa; phylum Chordata; class Mammalia; order Diprotodontia; family Potoroidae; genus Potorous; species Potorous gilbertii. The sequence continues at coordinate 48,732,425 of CM053775.1, forward strand.
TGATATATAGACCCAGACCAAGGTGGGAGCTGTAGCTAGAGACATATTGAAACTTTCAATCCTCTAGATTGTGTGTGTGTGTGTGTGTGTGTGTGTGTTCTCAAATTGAATGACTGTCTGGAGGGAGATCTCAGTTTTTATGGCTTTTGTATGTTGGTAATAGAGGATATTAGGAAAACGATACATAGAAGGGAGAGGAATGATGGTAAGGGTCAAAAAATCCTTTCAAGTAATTATGAACCAGTTTGCCCCAAAACTTGCATTTTCACATAGAAAAACTGAATTCAAATTCATACGCATTTATTAAGGCAATAACTTGTGCACTGTACTATGGAAAAGAAGAAAAAAAAGGAGGAGAAGAAATTTCATTTGTAACCTGTCTTAAAATTTATCTAACACTTTGAAAATAATATTTTTCTTAATTGTCAATAATATTAGCTCCTACTAATATGAGTCAAGGCAGTCGGTTCTAGACTTTAAAAAATTAATATTCAATGGGACTTAGTTCTCAAAACAAAATGTGTAAATGACCGAACAAGTTGTGTTATATGATTGTAAAGGAATACTAAATGCTATAAAAATGAATATGGAAACAGTTGCAGGAAATAATGAAGAGTAAAACGAGCAAAACAAAGAGAACATTAAATACAGTAACAATAATACTGTTTTAAGAATGACTTGGATTGAACAAGTGAATCTGTCTACTGTAAATACAAAAATAAACTGCAAAGGACATAAGAAGAAACATACTAACTCAATCTAGAGAAAGAATTAACCAATAGAAATATGTATAGAATAATTTTGCATATGTACGATGTGTGGGTATGAGAGAGTGAGAATGAGAGCGAGAGCAAGAGCCAGAGCGAGAAAGAGAGAGAGAGAGAGAGAGAGAGAGAGAGAGAGAGAGAGAGAGAGAGAGAGATTGCGTACAATTCTGTCTATTGTTAGCCATCTCTAGGGTCGGAAGTTAGGGAAGAAAGGAAAAAGGGAAAAAAAGTTACAGGACAATTTTGCTATATATTTGCAAGGAATAGTAATTTATTTATAGTAGATTTTCAGTACATTTACAATTAAATTTTTATGGTACCGTGTTGGGGAAATGTTTGGTTTATTTTATAAATTAAAAATAAAATAAATACCTAGTAAATAGGAACAATATAATGCCTTAATATCATGACGTTTATTTGCTGAATTTTATATCACCTCCTAGATTACTGATTGTGAATTTTTCTGTTTTTTAATTTAATTTATTTCCAGTTTTAAACATTTAGTTTTATAAATCTCAAATTTTCTTCCCCTATCTCAACATTCCCTCCCTGAGAGGACATGCGGTCTTATATAGATTTTACACACATTCTTATTAAACACATTTTCACGTTACTCATGTTGCACAGAAGAATTAAAATGATTATTGGGAGAAACCATGAGAATAACCAAAACAAACCAAAACATTACACAAGAAAAACTAACGTGCTTCGGTTCATTTCACTCACCATCAGTTGATATAAGTCCTTCCAAGCCTGTATGAAGTCCTCCAGTTATCACTTCTTATACTACAATAGTATTCCATTACATTCCTATACCACAACTTGCTCAGTCATTACCAAATTGATCGGCATCCCTTGATTTCCAGTTCTTGTCCACTATGAAGAGAGATGCTATAAATATTTTTGTACATATGAGACCTTTTCCCATTTTTATAATCTCTTTAGAATATCCTAGTAGAAGTGATAGTACTGGATGAAAGGGTATGCATATTTTTGCAGCCCTTTCAGTATGGTTCCAAATTGCTCTCCAAAATGGCTGGATCATCACACAGCTCTACCAAAAATTAATGAGTGTTTCAACTCCCCTGCATCTTCTCCAACATAGTGTGATGTAGTACCTCAGAGTTTTTTTTTTTGATTTGCATTTCTCTAATCAATGGTGATTTAGAGCATTTTTTCATGAGAATGTAGCTTTAATTTCTTCCTCTGAAAAGTGCCTGTTCATATCTTTTCACCATTTCTCAATTGGGAAATAACTTTTATTCTGGTAAATTTGGCTCAGTTCTCCATATATTTTTAAAATGAGGATTTTATAGGCACTAGTTGTAAAAATTGTGGGTTTGTTTGTGCAAACATTTTTCTATGTAATGTAATCAAAATCTTGCATTTTGCATTTCATGTCTTCTATTTCTTGTTTGGTCATATATTTCTTTATTTTCCATAAATCTGAAAAATATATTATCCCTTGCTTCCCTAATTTGTTTGTATCACTCTTTATACCTAGATCATATACTCATTTGGACTTTAATCTTATGTATGGTATCAGGTATTGGCGTACGCTCAGGTTCTGCCTCAATATTAGGAAAATTTCCCAGGAGTCAAACAGTGAGTTCTTATCCCAGAACCTGGGGTGCTGGGGTTTATCAACAAGTACACAGCTATATTCATTGACTACTGTGTCTTGAGTACCTAACATATTCCACTATTTTACACGTGTGTTTCTTAGCCAGTACTGAGTGATTTCCATGATTGCAGCTTCATAATACAATTTCAGATCTGGTTTAGGTAGGCCACCTTCCTTAGCATTTCTTTTCATTAATGCCCTTGATATTCTGAACATTTTATTCTTCTAGATGAATTGTAATATCATTTTTTCTAGCACTGGAAAATAATTTTATGATTGATTGATATGATACTGAGCAAGTCAATTAATTTAGGGGCAACTGTTATTTGTATGACATTAGCTTAGCCTACCCACAGGCAACTTATGTTTTTCCAGTTACTGACATCTGACTTTATTTGTGTGAAAAGTGTTTTGTAATTGCCTTCACATAGTCCCTGCATTTGTTTTGGCAGGCAGATTCTCAGATATTTTACACTGTCTAGTGTAACTTTAAATAGGATATCTCATTCTATCTCTATTTTTGGGCTTTGTTAATAATGTATAGAAATGTAGATGACTTATATGGGTTTATTTTGTGTTTTGCAACTTTCCCCAAGTTTTTATTTAAAGTAGTTTTTTCCTTGATTCTCTAGGATTCTCTAAGTAGATCATCATATCATCTGCAAAGAGTGATAGCTTAGTTTCTTCTTTGAATCTCCTAATTCATTCAATTTCTTTTTCCTTTCTTATTGCTAAGGCTAACATTTCTAGTACCATATTGTATAACAGTGCTGATACTGAACATCTACTCTTCACCTTTATCTTATTGGAAATGCATCTATCTTTTGCCCATTGCATATGTAGTGCTTGCTGATGGTTTTCTGTAGATACTGCTCAGTGTTTTTATGAAGGCTCCATTGATTCCTACACTCCCCAGTGTTTTCAATAGGAATAGGTGTTGCATTTTGCCAAAACTGTTTTCTACATCTTTTGAAAAAAACATACGATTTCTCTAAATTTTGTTGTTAATATGATCATTAATGTTGTTAGTTTTCCTAATACTGAACCTGCTCTCTGTTCCTAGTATAAATCCTAACTGATCCTAATTTATTATTATCAAGATAAGTTGCTGCATTTTTTGATAATATGTTATTTAAAAGATTTGCATCTATATTCATTAGGGGAATAGGTATATAATTTTATTTCTCTACTACGGCTTTTCCAGGTTTATTTATCAGAGCGATATTTGTATCATAAAAAGAATTTTGGAGGACTCCATCTTTGGCAATTTTCTCAAATAATAAATAAAGTATTGGAATTATTTGTTCTTTAGAAGTTGGATAGGATGCACTTGCAAATCCATCAGGTTATGTAGCTTTTTGTTTTTCCTAAAGGATTCATTGCTGACTTATTCAATTTCCTTTTCTGAGATGGGATTATTTGGCATTTAAGCACTTCTGTTAATCTGGGAAATAGTATGTGTGTGTGTGTGTGTGTGTGTGTGTGTGTATAGTATGTAAGTATATTTCTATCTATTCATCCATCCATCCATCCATCCATCCATCCATCTATCTGTCTATCCATCTATCTATCTATGCATCTGTCTATTTTTCTGTATGTAATATTCATTCATTTCCCTTAGGTTGTCAAATTTGGAGACATACGGTTCTGTAAACTAATTTCTAATTATTGTTTTAATATCCACCTCGTTGTAGGTGAATTTATTCTTTCCACCTTTTATATTACTAACTTGCTTTCCTCCTTTATTTTTTAATCAGTTTGACCCAAAGGTTAACAACTGCATGCGATTTCTCATAAAGGCAACTCTTACATTGCATGTTAGTTCAATAGTTTTCTAAATTTCAATGTTAATAGTCTCTGATTTGGTTTTCAGTATTTCTAATTTTGTATTTACTTTAGGAATATCAATTTGTTCTTTTTCTAGCTTTGTCGACTGTTTATCCTATTCATTGATCTCCTCTTTTTTATTTTAATATTGTAGAATTTAGTTTTTTTAATATAAATTTACTTATTTAACTTTTTACATTTATTTTCACAAAATTTTGGCTTCCAAATTTTCTCCCCATTTGTCCTCTCCGCAGACTCCAATACACCGAGCATTCTATTTTCACATATCACCAATATGCTCTCTCTTCTATCACCCCTCCCATCCCTTGTCCCCATCTTCGGTTTTGTCCTGTAGGGCCAGAAAACATTTTATTCCCCATTACCTGTATTACTTATTTCCTACTAGCAAGAACAATACTCAAAAGTCATTTCCAAAATTTTGCGCTCCACCTTGTCCCCATCCCTCCCTCCCCACCCATTCCTTTGGGAAGACAGGCAATTCAATATAGGCGATATCTGTACAGTGTTGAAAATGACTTCGATAAAAGTCTTGTTGTATAAGACTAACTATATTTCCCTCCATCCTATCCTGCTCCCCATTGTTTCTATTCTCTCTTTTGATCCTGTCCCTCCCCAAGAGTATTGACTTCAAACTGCTCCTTACTACCATTGCCCTCCCTTCCATCATGCCCCCCACCCTGCTTATCTCCTTCTCCCCCACTTTCCTGTATTGTAAGATAGGGTATCATACTAAAATGAGTGTGCACTTTATTCCTTCCTTTAGTTGACTGTGATGAGAGTAAACTTCATGTTTTTCTCTCACCTCCACTCTTTTTCCCTCCAATAAAAAGTCTACTGCCTGCCTCTTCTATGAGAGATAATTTGCCTCATTACATTTCACCCTCTATCCTCCCAATACATTTCTTGTACACATTTACCTTAGTTGTTTTAAGATATGATCCCATCCTATTCAGTTCACTCTGTGCGCTCTGTCTCTGTGAGTGCATGCATGTAAGTGTGTGGCCACGGGTGTACATGTTTGTGCGCACATGCATGTACGTGTGTGTGAATCTGTGTGTGTGTATGCGTGTGTGTAATCCCACCAACTACCCAGATACTGAAAAGTTTCAAGAGTTACAAATATTGTTTTTCCATGTAGGAATGTAAACAGTTTAACTTTGGTAAGTCGCTTATGACTTCTTTGCTCTTTAATTTTCCTTGCTTCTCTTCATTCTCGTGTTCGAAAGTCAAATTTTCTTTTCAGCTCTGGTCTTTTCATCAAGAATGCTTGAAAG
>CM053775.1:48738437-48740937 GCA_028658325.1 Potorous gilbertii
TCTCTCAGCTCTCCTCTTTTTCCCTCCACTAAGAAGTCTCCTGCTTGCCTCTTTTATGAAAGATAATTTACCCGATTACATTTCACCCTCTCTCCTCCCACTTCATTTCTCTCACACCGTTTACTTTGATTTCTTTTAAGATATGATCCCATCCTATTCAATTCACTCTGTGCTCTCTGTCTCTGTGTGTGCATGCATGTGCGAATGTGTGTGTATGTGTGTATGTGTATGTGTGTGTGTGGAGGGGTGATCCCACAAACTACGCAGATACTGATAAATTTCAGGAGTTACAAATATTGTCTTTCCATATAGGAATGTAAACAGTTCAAATTTAGTAAGTCCCTTGTGACTTCTCCTTCCTGTTTACTTTTTCATGCTTCTTCTTACTTTTGTGTTTGAAAGTCAAATTTTCTTTTCACCTCGGGTCTTTTCATCACGAATGCTTGAAAATCCTCAATTTCATTGAAAGACCATATTTTCCCCTGAAGTATTATACTCAGTTTTGTTCGGTAGGGGATTCTTGGTTTTAGACCTAGTTCCTTTGACTTCTGGAATATCCTAGTAGTCTCCCTTTGATCCCTTGATGTAGAAGCTGCTAGGTCTTGTGTCATCCTGATTGTATTTCCACAATACTGGAATTGTTTTTTTCTAGCTACTTGCAATATAAAAAAATTGACACCTTGAAACAAAAACTAAAATGTAAAGCAATCTATAATTTTGTTTTCCTACAAGGAATAGCTTGAAAAGTACTATTCAAATTCTTAAATTTTACATATTGGCCAATTAACCAAAAAGTGTACAAAAAGAACTGGCAGATTTTCAGGGATCAATTATTTTTAATATTAATGATATTGAGATAACCTCATGCTTAGACTTTAACAGACTACCCTTTCATGTGCTATGTAAGGAAATAGAAATATATTGTATTGAACAAATCACAAATAACCTCATTGTAGTGAAAAATTACGAAATGGATACAAATAAGAAACAACCGAAATGCCTTTCTTGTCTATTAAAAATCATAATGTGAAGTATCCAAATGTGCATTAATTATATCATTTAAACTATTGTGGCATGAGAAATAGGAAGCATTAGTAAACACAATGGCTTAAAATTTTGACTTTTGGAATATCCTATTCCACACCCTTCCATCCCATTATGTAGAAGCTACTAGATCTTGTGTTATCCTGATTGTATTTCCACAGTACTGGAATTGTTTCTTTCTAGCTGCTTGTAATACTTTTTCCTTGACTTGGGAATTCTGTAATTTAGCCACATTGTTCCTAGGAGTTTCTCTTTCTGGATGTCTTTCAGGCAGTGAACGGTGGATTCATTAAACACTTATTTTCCCTCCGGTTCTAGAATATCAGGGCAGTTTTTCTTTATAATTTCATGAAAGATGATGTCTAGGCTCCTTTTTTGATCGTGGTTTCAGGTAATCCCATAATTTTTAAATTGTCTCTCCTGGATCCATTTTCAAGGTCTGGTGTTTTTCCAATGAGTTATTTCACATTATCTTCCATTTCTTCATTCTTTTGGTTTTGTTTTGTGATTTCCTGGTTTCTCAGAAAGTCATTAGCTTTCATCTCCTCCATTCTAATTTTGAAAGACATTTTTTCTTCAGTGAGCTTTTAATTCTCCTTTTCCATCTGCTAATTCTGCTTTTGAAAGCATTATTCTCCTCATTGGCTTTTTGAACCTCTTTTACCAATTGAGTTAACCTATTTTTCAAGGTGTTATTTTCTTCAGTATTTTTTTGGGTCTCCTTTATCAAGGTGTTGACCTGCTTTTCATGCTTTTCTTGCATTTCTCTCATTTCAGCTCCCAGTTTTTACTCCACCTGTCCAACTTGATTTTCAAAATCCTTTTTGAGCTCTTCTATGGCCTGAGCCCACTGAATATTTATTTTGGTTGTTTGGGATACAGACACCTTGAATTCTGTGTCTTTCCCTCATCGTAAGCATTGTTCTTCCTCATCAGACAGGAAGGGAGGAAATATCTTTCACCAAGAAAGTAACCTTCTATGGTCTTATTTTTTTCCCTTTTCTGGGCATTTTCCCAGCCAGTTATTTGACTTCTCAGATTCCTTTCCACACCCATCTTGCCTCCAGATTCACCCACCTAGGGCTTGGGTTCTGAGATTCAAATGCTGCTTTCCAACCTCAGGGCTTTCAGTGGGGGGTAGGGCTGCTATTCAGTGGGAGATTAAATTTAAGTTTTCAGGTGGGGACAGGGCTGCTCTTATTTGTGAGATTAAGCTCAGCTGCTCAGGTGGGGGCAGGACAGCCATAAAGGCTCAGTTCCCTCAGGGGGTTTATGTAGGGACCTTCAGCACTGGATTAGAACTCCTGCCTGCTTTGGGAACCCCTGGTTGCTGCTGCCTCTGCTGCTGCCTCGTGAGGGGGCCTGAGTTGTGGAGACACCCTGCTCCCCTCCCGGCCAGCCAAATTGGATCTCTCACTTACCTTTGCGCCTATGGTTGGAGGACCTGCATAGATGC
>CM053775.1:48745937-48754074 GCA_028658325.1 Potorous gilbertii
TGGTTTATTGGGAGACATTCGGTAATGGAGCTCCTGCCGAGCTCCTGCCTGCTCCAGGAGCCTCTGGACAACTGCTGCATCTGCCAGTGCCTCCCAAGAAGGCCTGAGTTATGGAGACTCCCTGCTCCCCTCTCAGCCAGCTCAGAAGTCTCTCTCACTGCCCTGTGAGCCTGTGGGTGGAGGGACATTCGCGACCGCTGGAGATTCTGTCCCTGAATCCTGCTCGGATCTGCTCCGCTTCATGCTGCACGGCCAGGAAAGGGCTAGGCTCTGCTCCTGTCAGGTGCGTGATGTACCTTTGGGATCGGTTTTTCAGGGCTTTCTGGATCGGCAATCTCCTTCCCTCCATTGTTGCGTGGCCTCCAATGCTCCAGAATTTGTTGGGAGTTCTTTTTACAAGAAGTCCATGTCCTGTGATTTCGGAGCCAGCATATGTGACTCTTTCTACTCTGCCATCTTGGCTCCTCCCCTCAGATATTTTTCTTTCTGCGCCTGAATTTATCTTTATCAAAGTACCAAAAATAAAAGCGTAAGTGGTAAGAATGATGATAAGAGTACTCACCTCTCTGACTGTAGCAAAATCGAAAAGCAGCAAGTGTGGGACATGGATATCTGAGGAGGAAACAGAAATAAGAGCATGATATTCACAGAAAAAAGTTGTTGAAGATTTTGTAGCCAGAGAAAGTTAATTGTAGGACAAAGTGTAGGAATACAAAGGGACCAAACATGCCCCAGACAGAATCCAGCCACCAGCAGAGTACAAAAGGTCTGAGACATGGCAACTATGCAGAGGGGATTGCAAATGTCCACAATCCGATCATAGAGTATCATAGCAAGTAGGAAGGACTCTGGAATCACTGCAGCACAAGAGAAGAAATATTGTAGCATGCAACTGGAGTAAAAGATGCTTTTTTCCTCCATAACTAAATTCTCCAAAATCTTGAGTGTGACAATGGAAGAAGAATAGAAATCCGCAAAGGATAAATGGCTAAGGAAAGAGTACACAAGAGGATGAAATTTGAGATTTATTCTGAGGATTAAAATGATGCCAAGATTTCCTGTGACTGTGAGGATATACATGGCCAGGAACACCAGGAAAAGGAATACCTTGAGATCTGGAAAATCTGTAAATCCTAAGAGCATAAATGTGGTCACAACACTTTGATTGCTGCCAACTTTCAACACAGCTCATGTAAAGGGAAACAAGGACTCAGACTTGTAGAGCATAACAGCATGTAGAATAAAGACAAAATTGTTTTGGACCCTGTTTCCATTTGACGGAGACAAGAAAGTGAGAAAAATTATGTTTCAGGCTTAGGCTTTCATACAGCAACAATTTCTTTTCTGGAAAATTTCTATGAATATGTTTGGGATAGTTATCTTGTGCAAAAGATCTATCATTAAAAATCTCTGTTATATTTCATATAGCTTTCTGATATATCATATTAAAGGGATTCATGCTTCGAAGAAGTCACCAGGATGACCACTCCCATCACTGTTGACAATGAGGTCCCTTTCCTGTCTTTTCAACCTAATTGATTGTATTCACTTTATTTCTACGTGGTCTTGATGGCTAATCAAAGTACTACTATTTATCAATACTTTATAGCAATGAAAATAAATGCTTTATTATTTTCTAAGTACAGACATTGGATGAATGCCAAGATGATAGAGTACAGGCAGAGACTAAACTGAGCTCTCCCCCAAACCCTCCAGATAACTTTAGACATAAGTGTAAAGAAAATCGAGAGCAGTAGAATCTAAAAAAAGAACTAGTGAAAAATTTTCAAGCCCAAGACAACTTTGAAAGTTAGGTGGAAATGTCTATTGTACCAGGGTGATAGAGGAGTGCAGTACAGTGCATGATGCACCAGTACACACTGGGCCCCAGCAAAACAGGAGCAGTTCTCAGAGCAGCAGAATCAACCAGACTGGTAGTGGATTCCAGATCTTTCAGCCCACAGACAGTAAGAGGATTGAATAAGTGTTCAGAGGGTTTACAGAGTTCACTTAGGTGGCATTGCTTATCTTCTATCCGGGTGACATTACAAATTCTTAGTCCCAGTGCAGAAGGAGCACTAAAACAGTAAAGCTCATGTCCTGAGTGGAGGTGGGGCCCTGTTCCTGTAACGCTTGTGGTTGCTCACAAACCAGTGCACAGTGCAGGAGAGTAGTAAACATATTTCTCCTTAGATCATGCCACGTTGTAAGAACCAAAAACTTACAGGTCTCTAGAATTACTTGGAAAACAGCTGCAAGAAAAACCTGGAGCTTGAAACAAGTTCCCTATCTACTTGGGAAGCAGAACCAACTCCGCTTTAACATAGAATTAAAAGTCAAGAAAAAGACTGTAAAATAAGCAAACAGAAAAAAAAAATCTGACCATATAGAGCTACTACGGTGACAAGGATGATGAAAATACACACTCAAAAGAAAACAACAGAGTCAAAATTCCTTCACCCACAGTCTCAAAGAAAATTTTGAGCTGCTCTCAGGCCATAGAAGAATGCAACAAGGATCTTAAAAATCAAATGAGAGAAGTACATGAAACATTGGAAAAAGAAATGGAAATAGTGCAAGAAAATCCTGAATAAAACAGTTAATGTCTTGGTAAAGGAGACACAAAAATACTGAACAAAATAACACCTCAAAAGGAAGAAAAAGTGAAATGGTTAAACGGGGCACAAGTGTCCAATGAAGAAAAGAATGCCTTGCAAAGCAAATTTGGCCAAATGGAAAAAAATGTGTAAAATTCACTGAAGCTACCTCTGCAAAGACTAGAATTTGGAAAAAGGAAAAGAAGGAACAAAAGTCCACTGTAAAAAGTAATTCCTTAAAAGTTAGAATTGGGCAAGCGGAAGCTAATGTCTTTTATGAAACATCAGAAAACATCAAACAAAATCAAATGGATGAAAATAAAATGAAATAATATGTGAAATCTCTCATTGGAAAAAAATAACTGACCTGGAAAATGGATCACAAGGGATAGTTTAAGATTTATTGGACTAACTGAAAGTCATGGTAAAAAAATGGACTAGCCATCAAGTTTCAATGGACTATCAAGGAAAATTTCTCTGATATTCTGGAGTCGGAGAGTAAAACAGAAATTGAAAGAATCTACCAGTCACCTTCTGAAAGAGATCATAACACGAAAACTCCCAGGAATATTATAAGCAAATTTCAGACCTCCCAGATCTAGGACAGACCACTCCAAACAAGCAGAAAAAATAATAACTCATATTGTGAAGCTACATTCAGGATATGCATAAGTTTGGCAGCTTCTATATTAAAAGACTGAAGGGCTTGAAATACAATGTTTCTGAGGGAAAAGAGCTAGGCTTAAAACCAAGAATCACCTCCCAGCAAGCGTGGTTATAATCCTGGGGGGGGATGGAAATCTAATGAAATAGAGGACTTTCAAGCATACTTGATGAAAAGAGCAGAAGTGAATAGAAAATTTGACTTTCAAATACCAGATGCAAAGGAAGCATAAAAAGGTAAATAGGAAAGAGAAATCACAGGGGATTTAATAAGTTTAAACTGGTAATACTCTTACAGGGAAAGTGTAATTTTTCACTCCTAAAAACTTAGTCATTATTAGGGCAGTTAGAAAGAGGATATATACAAAGCAGAGGTGTGAGCTGAATGTGATGTTATCTAAAATTAAAAAAATAAACTAACAAATTAGAAAGAAGAATGCACCTAGAGAAGTGTAGAATGGGATAAATTATCTAACTTGAAGGAGGTCTGAATGATATTTGGCGGGACAGGGAGGAAAATAGTGACAGTAGGGGTGGGAGCAGATGACCCTTGCTCTTATTGGAATTGGCTCAAAGAAGAAATAATCTAAAGACCCAACTGGTTATAGAAATCCATCTTAACACAGAAAAATAGGAAGGGATGGGCATAAGACTAGGTGGGGGTGTTGACAGAAAGGAAGGAAGTTAGAGGGAGGCAAAAGTCAAAAGCAAAACAGAAAAAATGGATGGGGGAAAGAGAGAGAGAGAGAGAGAGAGAGAGAGAGAGAGAGAGAGAGAGAGAGAGAGAGAGAGTCAGAGAGACAGAGAGACAGAGACAGAGAAATAGGAAACAATAGGATAGAGTGAAAGGAAATTCATAGTTGATAATCATTACTGTGAAAAAATCGCAATGAATTTCTTTGATAAAACTTCATTTTGAAAGCATGCAGAAAACTTAGTCATATAAATGGATAGAAATAAAATCCATTCCCCAACTGATAAACAGTCAAAGTATATGAAAAGACAGTTTTCAGACAAAGTAATCAAGATTCCCAATAATCATATAAAAATGCTCTAAGTAACTATCAACGAGAGAAATGCAAATTAAGCGAACTCTGAGCGACTACTTCACATCTGGCAAATTCATTAGTGTGACAATAAAGTAAAATGGCAAATGTTGGAGAGATTGAGAGAAAATTACAACCCTAATTGACTGTTGGTGAAGTTATATACTGATTCATCCATTTTGGAGGACAATTTGAAACTATGCCTAATGGGCTATAAAACCAGGCCTGATCTTTGATCAAGCAATATGATTACTAAGTCTATATCGCAAAAGAGATTTAAAAAGAAAAGAAACACGAAAAGCGCCTTGCTTCAACAAGGATCCCCGAATACACAGGGGGATCTCCTTTATAGTGTCTTACATCTATTTTTCTAAAAGTAAGGAAGCTTTTGAAGAGTCAACAATCTACTTTAATCAAGTACATATATGATTGTGAGGGAATATTATTTTGCTTTAAAAACTGATGAGCACAATGAGCTCAGAATAATGTGGACTTAAATGATTCGATGCAAAATTAAATAAGCAGAATGAGAACACTGAATATAGTAACAGTAATATGAATAATAAAAATAATCTATTGTGAATAACTTAATGATTCTTGGTAATACAAAGATCCAAGGCAATTCTGTTCGGCTTATACTGAAAGTTCTATCTGCCTGCAGAGAAAGAACTGATAGAGTCTGAAATCCAATCAAATATACTTTGTTTTTTCCTTTATTTATTTTTCTTATTTCTTTGTCTGTGTTTTCTTTCACAGAATGACATACAGAATCGTGTTTTGCATGACTACAGTTGTATAATCTATGTCAAATGTTTTTTCTCAACAGAATTCAAAGAGGAGTAAAAGAGAAAATTTGGAAGTTAATTATTTTTTTAAAAAATGTGAAAATTGTTTCCTCACATAATTGGAAAAATAAAATGTTAACTATGTCTTAAAAATACAAAGTCACAGACATCTCTGGTTATAACCCATCCTACCTGAACTAGTGTTTTTCACGATGTTTTTCAACTCAAATTCTGTGTTCTAATCAAATAATTCTTTGCTTTTCAGTTACTCACTTTTGTATTTGTGTGACTATAAACAACAAGTGCACAGTATCTGGCACACAACTTTCTGGCACAATGCTTTCTGACTGACTGATTGATAAAGCTATCCTATGGCCTTCATTACATAAGTTATCATTAAAACAAGGAGATAAACTTTGCTTGATGCATCATTTTCTTAATTATCCAAACCAATTTAAAATAATAGGATAGTTTTTATGGAGTTTCCTCTCTCATAAGTGCATTGTATCATGTCTATTTGGCCATGTATTCATTTGTGTTGGAAGTGAAAATATGCACCTATTCTTTTCTCTCCTTTCATTACAGGGCTATTAAAAAACATCCTTGGAGACCTTCTGAGTTGCTACTAACTTTGTGCTCGATCATACAACCGATGCTACATCCAACTAATTGTATTCCTAACAAAACCACTTTTCTCTGTCAGAAGAAGAGCTTGGTAAAAATTCCTCAGTTATTTTACTAAGATGTATTAATGATTTTGATTTTTTATATTCATTTAAATAAAAAAAGAAAGAAGTCTATCTTTTCTTTTTTTTCAAAACAATATATAAGGTCATATTTTTAGGTTTTCTAATGTACAAATCCTAAATAAAAGCTCTGATTTTTGAACACATTTACTTAGAGGTTGCTATTAACCGGTTCATATTAGATCTTAAATTTGAAGCTGTTGAAACGTCAACTTCTATCTATCAAGTGGTAACATATCTGAACTCTGCAAGTTGTCTTCTAAACTCATGTCATTGGCCCCAAGAATTTTCTTTTTTATTTAGCAGGGTAAAGGAGGAAGAACACAACTCCACTACATTTTTCCTCAAATTCCTCCCCTACTCCTTGTAAGGTGATATCAGGAGATTGACCCTCTGCATAGAGATCATAAGTATTGGTCTAGTCATAAGATAGTAAATAGAACTTACTTTAGTCTCATAAGCATTGTATTAATTTCTAAAGGGTAGGAATAGTTGTGAGCATCATTTTCCAGACTTGGCTAATTTTCTGTATTAATTTATTAACTTTTGATGAATTTTATGCCAAGGAGCTCAAATGAATTCAAAACTCCTAATTAAATAGGTCTGTGATCAATCATGACTAACTGCATTTCATCAAAGTTAGGAAGCCAGAAAGTACTAGTTTAAGGATCAGCCAGCACATGACTAATTGTGTTTTTATCACTAGTAATCAAACCCATTCCAACATGCATATTTCTGTTGATGCCAGCCCCTCTCTTATAATCACCCAGGCTTGAGATCTTTATTTTTTTGCTTGGTTTTTTACTTTTCTATTTCTCTCATCTCAGTCAAACACTTTTCACATCCTGTTGTTTATACTTCCATGTTGTCTCTCATATATCCTTTCTACTCATTTATTCAGTCATTCCTGCTTGGATTCTCACCAATCCTCACATCAAATATTGCAAAATCTTCCAAACTTATCTTCCTGAGTCCATTCTCTTACCCTTACAATCTTTATTCTATCCAGCCTCCAAAATATTCTTAGTGGATTCACTGTCCTGATTAAAAACAAACCAAAAAACCAACCAAACAAAAAATCCTTAAAAGCAGAAACAGGAGTCAAAAATCTTCAGTGGTTCCCTATTACCTATAAAATGAAATATAATGTGTTAACCTAACGTTCATGTTCCTCTGTAATCCAGATCCACTATTCCTTTCTCACCTTTCTTCTTTTCACTACTTAAAACTCATTTTAATTCTTATTTTTATTAATGCTGTTCCCTAACCAGCTATTAACTTGTCTTTATGGCTCCTATTAATATAGAGCTTTGACTAGACTTGGAAAAAAACATGTTTCAATGGAATAAAGGTAAAGCCCATACTTTATGTAGCCTTGAAAAAATATACATAGTCTAGTGCAATATGGTATACAAACTCTTTTTTCTGTCTTCACTGTAATTTCTACTTCATGTTCATCAATGAGAGTTTTCCGTATATTTACATTTCCCTGGAACATTTTATCTAGATCATTCTGCTACCTCTGTTTTAGTCTGCAATATGTTACAACATTTTTCATGAGTTTCCCTTCTAATCCAAGCTCTATTTCTCTCCTAGAAGAGGATCCATCATTTTTAATCATTGTATTCATACACCTAATAAAATATCTTGCATATGTATAAAATTCAATTAATGCATGTTTTGGAACAGATGGACAGATGCGTAAATGGATGAATTTTCTGGATGTTTGAAATAATAAAAGTAATATTTTTCATTGAGGCATCAAAAAGCAGATGAAAGACCGTCTCTTTACATGCTGGAAGGATAAGTGAGTCTCAAAATTCTTATGTCTGGAAGCAAAGCCTGCGTCCAGTTGTCTCAATCTTACATCTTTGTCTTTGGTCTTTGAGGCCTGAGCCCTAGTGGGCTTCTGTTAAGGTTTGAGCCATATAATCTAAAATATCCAAGTCCTATGAGTTCACTTTTCAGAGCATAATTTCTTTGTACTCTCAGAAGAAAGTTTACTGAAACTCATTATTTTGACTTTACTAGAGCTAATGAAATCATCAGAGGTAAATATTGAACATTTCGAAGTGATGCAATAATCGGAAGTTGTGATTTAAAGAGAAAGAAAAATTATTATATTCCTCAAGTTCTTCATCCCCTTTTGCAAAGAAGGATGTAGTTGTTCTGTATAAACCGATAAAGCCATATAGTAAGTGATATTTGAGTTGAAGAATTCTTCTCACACTTACAAGATCTACTTCTGAAGGAATAATTTTGTAATATGAAGTGTATCTAACTGGCAAGTTAAGAATAAT
>CM053775.1:48754574-48782362 GCA_028658325.1 Potorous gilbertii
CTTGCCTCTTCTATGAGAGATAATTGACCCCATTCCATTTCACCCTCTCTCCTCCCACTACATTTCTCTCTCACCATTTACCTTGATTTCTTTTAAAATATGATCCCATCCTACTCAATTCACTCTGTGCTCTCTGTCTCTGCATGTGTGCATGTGTGTGTGCATGCACGTGTGCACATGTGTGTGTGCCTATGTGTGTGTGTATATGTGTGTTTTTAATCCCACCAACTAACCAGATACTGAAAAGTCGCAAGAGTTCCAGATATTGTCTTTCTATGTAGGAATGCAAACAATTCAACTTTGGTAAAACCCTTATGACTTCTCCTTGCTGTTTGCTTTTTCATGCTTGTTCTCATTCTCGTGTTTCAAAGTCAAATTTTCTTTTTAGCTCTGGTCTTTTCGTCAAGAATGCTTGAAAGTCCTTTATTTCATTGAAAGACCATATTTTCCCCTGAAGCATTATACTCAGTTTTGCTGGGTAGGTGATTCTTGGTTTTAGTTCTAGCTCCTTTGACTTGTGGAATATCCTATTCCATGCCTTTCAATCCCTTAAGGTAGAAGCTATTAGGTCTTGTGTTATCCTGATTGTATTTCCACAGTACTCAAATTGATTCTTTCTAGCTACTTGAAATATGTTTTCCTTGACCTGGGAACTCTGGAATTTGGCCACAACTTTCCTAGGAGTTTCTCTTTTTGGATCTCTTTCAGGTGGTGATTAGTGGAATCATTGAATACTTCTTTTGCCATCCGGTTCTAGAATATCAGGGCAGTTTTCCTTGAAGTTTCATGAAAGATTATGTCTAGACTCTTTTTTGATGATAACTTTCAGGAAGTCCCATAATTTTTTAGAAAATAATATAAAATTTTTTATTTAACTTTTTACATTCATTTTCACAATATTTATGGTTTCAAATATTCTCCCCATTTGTGCCCTCCCCCATCCCAAGACCCCGAGCATTCTAATTTCCCCTATCACCAATCTGCCCTCTCTTCTATCATCTCTCCCTTCTCTTGTCCTCATCTTCTCTTTTGTCCTGTAGGGCCAGATAACTTTCTATTCCCCATTACCTGTATTTCTTATTTCCTAGTTGCAAGAACAATATTCCACATTTGTTCCTGAAACTTTGAGTTTCAACTTCTCCCCATCCCTCTCTCCCCATGCATTACCTTTGGGAAGGAAGGCAATTCAATACAGGCCACATCTGTGTAGTTTTGCATATGACTTCCATAGTAGTCGTGTTGTGTAAGACTATATTTCCCTCCACCATATCCTGCCCTCCACTGTTTCTATTCTCTCTTTTGATCATGTCCCTTCCTGAGTGTTGACTTCAATTTGTACCCTCCTCCTATTACCCTCCCTTCCATCATCCCCCCCACCCTGCTTATCCCCTTCTCCCCCATTTTCCTATATTGTAAGATAGGTTTTCATACCAAAATGAGTGTGCATTTTATTTCTTCCTTTAGTCGAATGTGATGAGGGTTTTTTCCTCAGCTCTCCTCTTTTTCCCTCCCCAAAAAATCTCCTGTTTGCCTCTTCTATGAGAGATAATTTACCCCACTCCATTTCACCCTCTCTCTTCCCACTACATTCTCTCTCACCGTTTATCTTGATTTACTTTAAGATATGATCCCATCCTATTTAATTCACTCTGTGTCTGTGCTCTCTTTCCCTGTGTGTGCGTGAGGTTATGTATGTATGTGTGTGTGTGTGTGTGTGTGTGTGTGTGTGTGTATAATCCCACCAACTACCCAGATGCTGAAATATTTCAGGAGTTAAAGATATTGCCTTTCCATATAGAAATGTACAGAGTTCAACTTTAATAAGTCCATTATGACTTCTCTTTGCTGTTTACTTTTTCATGCTCATTCTTGTGTTTGAAAGTTAAATTTTCTTTTCGGCTCTGGTCTTTTCATCAAGAATGCTTGACAATCCTCTATTTCATTGAAAGTCCATATTTTGCCCTGAAGTCTTATACTCAGTTTTGCTGGGTATGTGATTCTTGGTTTTAGACCTAGTTCCTTTGGTTTCTGGACTATCCTATTCCCCGCCCTTCGATCCATTAATGTAGAAGCTGCTAGATCTTGTGTTATCCTCACTCCATTTCCTAAATACTGGAGTGTTTCTTTCTAGATGCTTGTAATATTGTCTCCTTGACCTGGGATCTCTGGAATTTGGCCACAAGGTTCCTAGGAATTTCTCTTTTTGGAACTCTTTCAAGCGGTGTTTTGTGTATTCCTTGAATACTTATTTTGCCCTCTGGTTCTACCATATCAGGGCAGTTTTCCTTGCTAATTTCGTGAAGGATGATGTCTAGCCTCTTCTTTTAATTATGGCTTTCAAGTAGCCCCATAATTTTTAAATTGTCTCTCCTGGATCTATTTTTCAGGTCAGTTGTTTTTCCAATGAGATATTTCACATTCTCTTCCATTTTTTCATTCTTTTGTTTTTGTTTTGTGATTTCTTGGTTTCTCAGAAATTCATTAGCTTCCATCTCTTACATTCTAATTTTGAGAGAACTATTTACCTCACTGAGCTTTTCAACCTCTTTTTCCACTTGGCGAATTCTGCTTTTGACAGCATTCTTCTCCTCATTGGCTTTTTGAACCTCTTTTGCCAATTGAGTTAGCCTATTTTTCAATGTGTTATTTTCTTCAGTTTTTTTGTCTTCTCTTTTATCAAGGTATTGACTTGTTTCTCATGCTTTTCTTGCATCTCTCTCATTTCTCTTCCCAGTTTTTCCTCCACCTTTGTAACTTGATTTTCAAAATCCTTTTTCAACTCTTCCGTGATCTGAGCCCATTGGATATCTATTTCAGATGTTTGGGATACAGAGGCCTTAGCTGCTATTTCTTTTCCTGATGATAAGCATCATTTTTCCTCATCAGAAAGGAAGTTGGCTTTTTTCCCTTTTCTGGGCACTTTCCCAGTAAGTTATTTTACTTCTGAAGTTCCTCTCTACCCTCTCCCATATCTGCCCAGCTATTTCTTGGGGTCTGAGAGAGTCAAATGCTCCTCCTCATCCTCATGGCTTTCAGTGGCAGGCCTGGCTGCTATTCAATAGGGACTTAAGCTCTGGTGCTCAGGTGGGGGCAGGATCACCTCCCAGGCTCTGTTCCCTCAGGGGGTTTATGCGTAGATCGTCAGTAATGGACCCAAGGTCCTACCTGCTCTGGGAGCCTCTGGTCACCCACTGCCACTACTGCTGCCTTCCGAGGGGGCTTGAGTTATGGAGGCACTCTGCTCCCCTCTCAGCCAGCCCAGTAGTCTCTCTCACGGACCTGCGTTTCTGTGGGTGCAGGGACCTTTGTGGCCGCTAGATATTCTGTCCCTGAATCCTGCCCCGATCTGCTCCTCTCTTTGCTGCGTTGCCAGGGAAGGGCTGAACTTCCATCCAGTGTGCAACGGACCTCTGGGGTCGGTTTTGCAGGGCTCTCTGGAATGGAAATCTCCTTCACTCCATTGCTTCCTGACTTCCACTGCTCCAGAATTTGTTGGGAGTTCTTTTTACAGGAAATCCATGGGCTGTGGGTTTGGAGCTAGCATATGTGATTCTTTCTACTCCATCATCTTGGCTCCTCTCCCGTAGGAAAGTCTTCTTTCAAAAAGTTGGAATTTAGATTGCGCTTCATGAAATCTAGAAAATTTAGAAAGCAGAGATCAGAAGAGAGAGATTTTTCTACATGCGTGAAAGAATACACAAATTCATTACATTATTGAGGGATTTTCTGTGAAAAATATAAGTGTCACTGCATCACAGAGAATTTAAAGTGTACGACAGTGCAAGAAGGCTGGGAAGGTAGAAATTGTCTATGTTCTGATGCTCTTTAAAAATCAAACATAAGATTTAGTGCTTTTGCTAAAACATAATAGAGATCTGAGGTGACATCGTCAAACATGTTTAAGCAAATGAATTTGACAGATGAAAAACCTTAATTGGAACAGAATAATATTTGTGTCAGGGAGAAAAACAATAATTTTCATTTCAGTCATCAAGAAATGAGTTGGTTAATCTTGTGACAGGTTATTGTAATGACAAAGGTGAGTAGGAGTCATATACAAGAGCATTTAGGATGGTAAAAATTTAATAACCGAATAAATGTTGGTGTGGAATGGGAGAGAGAAGGGTGGATAGCCTGAAAGTCCAACATGGCACCTAGATTGGAGTCTAATGATTGAGAAGATATTAATGCCTTTGGCAATAATAAGGAACTTAGGATAACGTGGGAGTTTGGAGAGACAAGATAATGTGTTTATTTTTGGACTTGATGAATTTAAGATGTCTACAACAAATTCAGTGTGAGATATTGGATAAACAATTGTGGATGTGATAATAGAGGTTACAAGAAAAGTTATTCCAGGAAAAAATAAATAAATGCATCATAATGGAAACCATAACAGATAATGAGATAATGAAATAGTAGAATGAGGAAAGGAGGAGTGACTTGCATTCAGACTGTAAAGACAATTCACTGCCAAGCAGTGAGTTCTTTAGATGCCAAAGTAAAAAAAATATAATATGTTTTATCATATTTTGAAACATAATAGGAAATCATTCTAGTTTTTTTTGTCAGAACAGAAGTATACTCAGAATTGTTCCTTTGGACTAGTGTTTTGGCAACCAGTTTAGGGGTGGATTGGACGGCGATGGTGTAGAGAAACAGATCCTTGTAATATTTCATGCAAGAGATGATAAAGTTCTGCACTAAGGTGGTTTGGAGTACTGATGAAAGTGATGTATAGGAGATAGATTTGACAAGATTTGGTAAATTATTAGATGAATTAGAAAGAAAAAAGGATCAAAAAAGACAGGTTGCCACAAAAATGCAACTGGGAAAATGATGTCAGAAATAGGAAAATTTACAAAGAATAATAGTTTAAGGGAAATTATTAATTTTGTAGACTACTTTCAGTTTGAGATTGTTTTGAGACATATAATTGGAATTATTCAGCACATATTTAAAAGGGTGGGACTTGAAATAAGTAAAGTTGTGAGGTAAATATGCAAATATGGGAGGATTTTTCATAAAGATAATGTTCTATCTCTCATAATAGATTATCAGAATCTAATTGTCGATAAATAAAAGGAAACTGCACAAAGTAGGGATCATCATAATTTCTACTGGCAGAGTTCAGGACATCGATGATAAACATACCAAGCAATTTTAGGTGGATTTGATCAAAAGTCAGGCAGAGAATAACATTACATTTTACACAGCAACATCTTGTTTCGATGTGGGATGGAAGAGAGGCAGAGACATAGATAGACAGATACACACACAGAGATAGAGACAGACGGACAGCAGAAACAGACACACACAAAGAGATAGAAAGAGAGAGAGGGACAGAGAGACACAGAGAGAAATAGAGAGATATAAAGATACATAGCCACAGAGAGGAGGGAGACAGGAAAAGAGAGAGGAGGGAGATAGACAGAGGGAAAGAAGAAAGAGGAGGAAAGGATGAGAGGGGGAAGAGGAAGAAGGAGGGGAAAGGAAGAATATGTAGAAGGAGAAAGTAATAGTACATTCTACAGAGAGGTTCATAAATTTTCCTAGATGTTGCATATACTTCTGGTATTCAATCAGATATTGGAGACACAAGGTTTGTGTACTTTCAGTATCCAGTCAGTGCCTATCATTTAGCAGGCACAATGATACGTAGTCCTCTTGACTTGATACACAAGAAGAAGAGGGAAAGCAACTGAATGCCAAAGCACAATTTCTGTTTGTGGTCTATGTGTTAGTGAAGCAGCCTAATCATTACTGAAAAGTAACAGACTAAATTAAGTTTGCTTCTCGTTGGTAAAAGTCTACTTGTTGGAGTGCTTTGTAGGGCTTCCGAGACACTATCTCCCAGGACTCCAATATGCCTTTAAATTCAAGTAATACTCAGTACGTTTTTCCTGGAATATTTTTTGATTGAAAGGTTTAGTGAGGACAGAATGAATTTGAATGACCGATTGATATTTTATTCTGGACTTGGGTGCAGATGGAGAAGAGCTATCTATAGAAGATTGGTCTTTCTTACCATCCTAATAAGTTAGAGTCATTATGAAAATCACAGCTTCCAGTTGAGATAAAGACGTTTGGAGATCCTTTCAGGCATTGTCCTCTACAGTACATGTCTATGTTTGCCAACAATGCTCCCTCAGGTATCAGGTTTTCAGGTGCTATGTTTGGGTTCTTAAAGCATAATTACAGCTATTATTGCTTTTTCATTTTACGTTTATTTTCCCTGACTGAATCCTAGATTTTCTCTGGACCTGGGATTTTTTAAAATTGTTGTTGTGTCCTAGATAGCATTTGACTCTGGAAAATCTTGTGGACAGGTAAGAATAATGTTGTTCAATACATAAAATGCAATTGATAGCACTACAAGGAGACCTACTGAATTTTTATTCGTTCATTCATCCATTTATTTATTTATTCATTTATTTGTTTATGTGTTTGTTTGTTTATGTTCAGTGCTCCACAATCACTACCATACAACCCAGATTTTTTCTTTCCCTCTCTCCCCTTCCTTCCATCCCACCTCTCCCTTCTGTCCCCAAGACAGCATGGAATTTTATATAGGTTCTACGCATACATTCCTATTAAACACATTTTCTTCATAGTCATGTTGTGCAGACCAATTAAAATCAATGGGAGAAATCATATAACAAATCCAAACGTAATAGAAAAGAAAATGATCTGCTACAATCTGCAATTGAATTCCATAAATTTTTTCTCCGGATAGGGAAGGCGTTTTGCCTTAAAAGACCATTGGGAATTTTTTAAGTACTTTCGTTGCAACGAAATTCTAAATTTACCAAAAAACTCTTCGCACACTGTGGTTGTTGCTGTGTACAAAGCTCTCCTGGTTCTGTTCCTTGCACTCAGCATCAGACCATACAATTCTTTCCAGGCCTCTCTGAAGTATTTATATTGGTCATTTCTTAAAACACAATAGTATTCTGACACATTCATATACCATAATATATTCAGCCATTCCCCAATTGGTGGGCATCCATTTGAATTCCAGTTTTTGGCCACCACAAAGAGCGCTACTATAAATATTGTTACACCTGTGGGACCCTTTCCTATTTCTATGAACTTTTGGGGATGTAGTCTTAGAAATAGTCTTTTTGGGTCAAAGAGTATTCATATTTTTAATAGCCTTTTGGGCGTGGTTCAAAATTGCTCCCCAGAACGGATGGATTGGCTCACAGCTCCAACAGCAATGAATTAGTGTTTCAACTCTCCTACACATTGTCTAACATTTATCATCTTCTTGTTTTGTCATGTTAGCCAATCTGATAGATGTGATGTGGTATCTCAGAGTTGTTTTGATTTGCATCTCTCTAATCAACAGTGATTTAGAGCATTTTTTCATATGACTATAGACAGTTTTGATTTCTTCCTTTGAAAACTTCCTGTTCATAACCCTTCACCATTTATTAATTGGGGAATGACATGAATTCTTGGACATTTGACTCATTTGTCCATATATTTTAGAAATGAGGACTTTATCACAAACACTAGCTGCAAAAATTCTTTCCCAGTTTTCTACTTGCCTCTTAAAGTTGGGTGCACTGGATTTGGCCATGTAAAAACTTTTCACTTTAATGTAATCAAAATTATCCATTTTGAAATTCATAATGCTTTATATTTTTCTTTAGTCAAAAATTCTTCCCTTCTTCAGAAATCTAATAAATACACAATTCCTTGCTCCACTAATTTGTTTGTAGTATCACTCTGTATACCTAGACCATGCAACCATTAGGATTATGTTCTTGTGTGCAGCATCAGGCACTGGTCTATGCCTCACTTCTGCCACACTTTTATCCAGTTTTTAAAACAATTTTTGTTGAACAGTGAATTCTTATCTCAGCTGGGTCCTTGAGTTTATCAAACAGTAGGCTGCTATATACATTGCTTACTGTGTCTTGAGTACCTAGCATATTCCACTCCTCTACCCTTCTGTTTCTTAGCCAGTACCAAGTTATTTTGATAATTGTCACGTTATAATACAATTTGAGATCTGGTAGAGGTAGGCCACCTTCCCCAGCGTTTCTTTTCATTAGTTCCCTTGCTATTCTGGACCTTTTGATTTTCCAGATGGATTTCGACATTATGTTTCCACCTTTATAAAATAATTATCTGATAGTCTGGTTTGTATGGCACTGAATAAGTTAATTAATTTAGGTAGAATCAGAGCTCATTTTCATTTCTATTACATTGGCTTGGCCTGCCCATGAGCAACTGATGTTTTTCCACTTACTTAGACATGACTTTATTTGTGTGACAAGTTTCTTTTAATTGTGTTTATATAGTCCCTGGCTTTGATTTGACAACTAGATTCTCAAGTATTTCATAGGGTCTGCTCATGCTTTAAATGCGATTTCTCTTTCTATCTCTTACTGTTGAACTTTGTTGCTAATATATAGGAATGCAGAAGATTTGTGTGGGTTTATTTTGTAATCTGCAACTTTGCCAAAATTGTTTATTATTTCAAGTAGTTTTTGCTTGAATCTCTGGGATTCTCTAAGTATATCACCATATCGTCTGCAAATATTGGTAACTTAGTTTCTCCTTTGCCTGTTCTAATTTCTTCAATTTCTTTATCTTCTTTAATTGCTACAGCTAACATTTCTAGTACCATACTGATTAAGAGTGATGATAATGGGCATCCCTGATCTTATCAGGAATACATCTGGCTTATCTTCATTGCATATAATACTTGTCGAAGGTTTTAGACAGATACTGCTTATTATTTTATTGATAGTTCCCTTTATTGCTGTGCTCTCCAGTGCTTTTAATGGGGATGGGTGATGTATTTAGTCAAAAGCTTTTTCTGTGTCTATTGAGATAATCATGTGATTTCGGTTAGGTTTAGTGCTGACAGGATCAATAATGCTATAACAGTTTTTCTAATACTGAACCAGTTTATGCATTCCTCTTATAAATCCTACCTGATCATAATGTGTTATTCTAGTGATATGTTGTGGTATTTTTTTTAAATAAAATCTTATTTAAAGTTTTTGCATCTACTTTGATTATAGAAATTGGTCTATAATTTTCTTTCCTTGTTTTGTCTCTTCCTGGTTTAGGTATCAAAATCATATTTGTGTCGTAAAAAGAATATGGGAGGATTCTTTCCCCAATTTTCCAAATGGTCTATATAGTATTGGAATTAATTGTTCCTTAAATGTTTGATGGAATTCACTTGTAAGTTCATCCGACCCCGCAGATATTTTCCTAGGAAGCTAATCAGTGTGTTGTTCAATTTCTTTTTCTGAGATGGGGGTGCTGAAGTTCTCAACTTCCTCTTCCATTAATCTGGGCAATTTATACTTTTTAAAATAATCATCCACCACATTTAGATTATCGGATTTATGGACTTAAAGTAGGGCAAAGTAATTTTCAATTACTGTTTTAATTTCCTCCAGTTTGGAAGGGAGCTCACATCTTTCATTTTTGATATTGGTAGTTTTGTTTTCTTCTTTGTTTTTTAAACCAAATGACCGAAGTTTTATCAGTTTTATTGGTTTTCTCGTAAAACCAACTCAACTTTATTTATTACTTAAATAGTTTTCTTGATTTCAATTTTATTTATCTCCCCTTCCGTTTTCAGTATTTCTAATTTGATATTTACTTGAGGATTTTCAATTTGTTCTTTTTCTAGCTTTGCCAGCTGCATGCACAATTTATTGCTCTCCTCTTTCTCTGGTTTATTCATGTAGTCATTCAAAGACATAAAATTTCCTCGAAGAACTGCTTTTGTAGTATCCCATATGATTTAGTAAGTTGTCTCATTATTGTCATTCTCTTGAATGAAGTGGTTGATAGTTTCTATGATTTGTTGTTTAACCCACTCCTTCTTTAGGATTAGATTATTAGGTTCCAATTAATTTTTAGTCTGTCTTTCCCTGGCTCTTGATCACATATAATTTACCTTTCATAGTGGTCTGACTATCTCTGCCTTTCTGCACTGGATTGTGAGGTTTTCATGCCCTAGTACATGGTCCAATTTGTATATGTGGCACGTACCACTGAGGAAGAGGTGTATTCCTTTCTATCCCCATTCAATTTTCTCCAGGCATCCATTATATCTATCTCATCCCGAGTTTTATTCATCTCCTTACCTTCTTTCTTGTTTATTTTAATGTTAGACTTCTCAAGTTCAGAGAGGGGGAGCTACAGGTCCCCCACGAATATGGTTTTGTTGTTTATTTCTTCCTGTAACTCCCTTAACATGTCCTCTAAGTATTTGAATGCTGTACCACTTGGAGCATATATCTTTAGTAATGATATTGCTTCATTTTCTGTGGTGTGTTTTTGCAGGATATAGTTTCCTCCCTTATCTCTCTTGATGAGATATATTTCTGCTTTTGCTTTGTCTGAGATTAGGATTACCTCGCCTTCTTACATAAACTGAAGCACACTATATTCTGCTCCAAACTTTTACTCTTTCCCTGTATTATCCCTCCATTTCAAATGTGTTTCTTCTAAACAAAGTGTCGTTGGCTTATGGCTTTTAATCCATTCTGCTATGCGTCTCCACTTTATGGAAGAATTCATCCCATTTACATTCTTAGTTATGATTGCTATCTGTCCCTTTCCCTCCATCATCTTTCCTACCATTTGTGCTTGTATTTCTCCCTTCTCCCTGCCCCTCTATAAAGCAGTTTTAATTTTAGAACACCACCTCCTTCAGCCTTCCCTTCCTTCTTTCAGCCTCCCTCCCTTTTACTGCCCTTTACCCTTACTACTTCTTCCCTCCCTTTTAGCCTCCTCTCCCATTTCTTTTCCACTTCCCCTTTTACTGCCTATAGAGGTAGTGAGATTTATACGCTTAATTGATTTTGTTGCTCCCTCCTTGAACTAAATCAGATGACAGTACCTCTCAAACAATGCTCATCTCCCTTCACTCTTTCCCTCTCCTGCAATATAATTTGTACTTCTTCCTGTAATGTGATTTAGCATTTTTTGCTTCCTCCTATTGACATCTCCTGTTACAATCCCTTTGCATACTTAAATAACCTTTCCGTCATCACATGTTACTTCATGTCCACTCCCTCTACCTCTATATATCCCTTTTACATTTCACAATGCATATACAATTCTCATGATTAACAAGTGTAATCTTCCGTTATAGGGAGTTAAAGAGTTTGCCGAAAATGAGTAACAAGTTTTATTTTCCCCTGTTTGCATTTTTACTCCTCTATTGAGATCTGGATTTGAAGACGAAATTTTCCTTTGAGTTCTGACCTTTTTATCAGGAAGGTTTAGAAATCCCTTATTTCATTGAAAGTCGTTCTCCTTGCCTGAAATATTGTGTTAAACTTTGCTGGGTAATTGATCCTTGGTTGTAGTTGCACGTCTTTGCCTTGCTTATCATATTGCAATTCCTTCAGTTTTTAATATAGAAGCTGCAAGGTACTGTGTGATCCTCACTGTAGCTTCTGGATATTTCAATATTTTTTTTGTAGCTGCCTGTAGTATTTTCTCCTTCACCTCATAGTTCTGGAATTTTGCAACAATACTTCTTTGTGTTTTATTTTGGTATTGCTTTTTGGAGGTGAATGTTAGATTCTCTCAGTGAGTCTTTTGCCCGCTGTATCTTGCATTTCTGGGCAGTTTTCCATTATGATGTCCTGAAAGGTATTGTCTAGATTCTATTTTCCATCATGACTTTCTGGTAGCCCAATAATTCTTACCTTTCGCTCTTCGATATATTTTCCAGATGAGTTGTTTTTCTAATTAGAGAGCTTACATTTGCTTTTATCTTTTCATTCTTTAGATTTTGTTTAACTAATTCTATATCTCATAGCGTTATTAGCTTCTATTTGTCCAATTCTAATTTGCATCAAATTGTTTCTTCAGTTAACTTTTGCTTCTCCTTTATCATCTGTGCAATTATTCTTTATAAAGAATAATTTTCTCCAGTTAGGTTTTGTGTTTCCTTTTCCATTTGTTCACCTTTTCTTTTTAATGAACTGTTCTCATCTTCGAATTCTTTTTTCATGCTTTTGAAATCATTGGCCAATTTTTCTTATATTTACTTCTTCAAATGTTCCAGGAGTTTTCTATGTGTATGTGAACAGTTCATAGCCCCTTGTGAAATTTCACATGAAAATACAATCTCAATACTGACGTCTCTGGTATTCCTGTCTTGGTCCTTGTCCCCATAAAAAGATTGTATAATCTTTTACTTCCTCCTGTGCTTCTTGCTCATGATGGTGAGACTTTTCGTGTTGTGGTCTCTGGTTCTCTCAGCTAGAAGTTATATAACCTGGTGGTGATCTGGCTTATGTTAGAAATAGGGGGAATACCGTTTGTATTTCCTCTGATTGACCCTGGAGGTAGCTTATTAAGTGTGAGGGAGGGATGACCTATTCATGGGACATCTCCTCAGCTGAGCTAGAGCAAAGACAAACTCAGGGCTTGATGATACTGGGCTGCTATACTGTCTTCCCAATTTCCCTGGAGCATTGAGGTACCTGGGTCCTGGTAATGGTTACAAGGCTCCACAATACACGTCTCCTGAGCTCTGGTCCTTTGCCACAGTAAGAGGAATCCCCCTTAGCGATTTTACTAGAGTCAGGTGCTATGAGACTGATCTGTAACTTTCTTGATCAGCCCTGCCACAACAAGGACACTGTGCTGTGCACTGTATGTGTCTCCACTCCCGTGGTACATTTGCTTCCTGTTGACCTTCCAGTCTGTTCCAGGCTGTAATTCTGTTACATGTTGTCTCCTATTAGATTCTTCATCTCCAAAATTTGGTCAGATTCTCTTTTTAGAGGTATCTGACAGAGTTTGTCTAAGAGCTTAGATGAGTAGTTGTTCTCACTCCGCACAATTTTGACTCTGCCTTTCCCCCAACACATTGTGTTTTTAAAAGATGTATATTTTTCCATCAACATTGCAGGTATCCTGAAATTTATCTTTGGTTCTCAAGTTAAAACTCCTTTTCTCTACATAGCATTATTCTACTCTACCAGAAATCTCTATAAATTTTATGTTTATGATGATGTATATTAATATACATTCCATCTAAAATCATCATCTATGTACATTAAGTGATAAAAACTCTTTAATTGTTTTGGCAGAGTTCCACACCAGTTTATAAATCTAGATAACATACCAAGAGAACCATTTCAAGACAACCAGAGGCCCCGTTCTCTACAAGGTCTTTCTCCTCAAATTTATTTTCCTGTTTCACACACATATTTCCTGTCCCTGCGCTCTTCCTCACTTTCCAGGTCTAACACATGGAAACAAATATGAGTGAAAAAAATACGGATAAGAGGGTTGTCATGAGAAAAGTGCCATCTGAAGCTGTTATATGTTATGGAACCATGATTATATTTTTAGGCATCAGTCTGTTACTCTCTATAATATATTTGAGACAAGAAAGGAGGCAATTAAGCTGACATAGTTGCACTTATAGCATGAAACTTTCCAGTAGTACAATGCCTAATGTACTAAAAAATTCATTGTCAAATATTATCTGGTCTAGCTCCAGGAGTCCATGATGTGTTAATTATCTATTAGGATTCCCTTTTTGTAAAATGTGAGGGTCAGAGAGGTTAAATCATGTACCTAACACCAAACTACAAGTTACACAGTAGCTTATACTAGATGTCATCCCATTATAGACTCTCCCACTAAGCCAGATTTCTGTGTTCCTTCTAGCAGGCACTGGTACTAGGTGGAGAAATGGATTTATCACAATGGATTTACAAGAATACCATAGTTTTAAAGAGGAGTATTCTTTGGCTTCTTTCAAAATAATTAAGCATGTAAATGGGAAAGTTTATTAAATACTCACCACACCATTTTTATTTCCCCCCGACATACTTAATCACTTGAAAGGAAATAATGTTTTATTGCACTGCACATGTAAGTCTTTTGTATGTGAGAGGTGAAAGAAGGAATAAATAAAAATAAGAAATAAAGAGATATAAAGAAAGAAAAACATGGAAAGAAGAAACAATAGAAAGCAGGTAAGGGAGGATGGAAGGAAGGAGGGAAGGAAGGAAGGAAGGAAGGAAGGAAGGAAGGAAAAACACAAAAAGATAGCACACAGAACCAGGGTCCCAAATGAAACCTCTCAACTTCAGGAGGCTTATTATTCCTGCTACATCCCATTGACAGCTTTTAAAATATTCTAAAAGGAGGCAATGGTGTAGATCTCATTGTCTCTCTCCTTGGAACTTTGAAAAATCTATTTACAGGAAGATGTTGAATTTGAATCCAGAGCATCCAGTTTTGAAGCTCAATTGTTTAATACTTATGACAATCATCAAATCACTTCACTATGTGATCTCCTGTTTTCTCATATGTAAAAAGAGAGATATAGTTTTGATGAAATCTAAGTTGTTTTCCAGCTGCAAAGTCCATTATTTTACTTATCATGTAATAGATCACAGTCAGATCTATTACAAAAATTTGAAATATACAGTCGAGGAATGTGTGAAATACTTTAGGATTTTTTCTTCTGCATACCACATCGAAATATTCAGGAATATACTGTTTCTGTCTACCTCTGATGTATTAGACACCAGGACACACAATATTGATGGAAATGTAACCTAAGTAATACCACACTAGTTTGCACTTGAATTTTCTCAAGAACCTTGTAAGAGTATGGAAATTCTGGAAAGGAATTATGTTTGGCATTCATTCTAGATGGCAGCAGATGTTCATGGATTTATTTACTCTTACTATAAACAGATTATGTCCTCCAAATGAGAAGGGCATCTTTGATTAACCGGACCTCAATAAGAGATTATAGTGATAATTCAATTCTTTTAGCTCCACATTAAAGTTTCATAACTGCTATATCTCACTAAGTACACTCACAGCACTAAGATCACAGTAAGTGCTTCCTCCAACAATACTTCAACATATGCTTATTATACTCTTACCATATGAAAAATGTAATACTTTAAGCACTATTTTGAAGATATCTAAATGCATAGCAGTTCATACGAACTGTATCTGAGGGGTTAGATAGGTGGCTCAGTTAATAGAGCACTGACCCTGAAGTCAAGAGGACCAAAGTTAAAATTTGGTCTCAGACACTTGACACTTACTTCCTGCGTGACCTTTGGCAAGTCACCTAACTCCAATTGGCTTGCCTCTCCCCTCCAAATTAAAAAAGGAAAATGTATTTGGGTTACACCTCTGACGGAGAATTAAATCTTACAAAATCCCTAGTCCTGACTCAGTATGACTGAGATGTGATTCAACTCTTTACTTCTCAGTTACTGGGAGGTATTCAGTTGTTGGTCCTGGTGACCGTGGTCATTATTGACTTGTACCCATCTGTAAATCCTTAAATTCCATGATGATTATCAACCGATAGTGATATGACAGACAGATCTTGCTTGCCTGGATGGTGACTTTTTGGCACTCGGTTTATCTGCTCATGCCAGATCCAACTTTCTGTGACCCTGATCAAATATTTCACTATATGTGTGACTCAAAAGTCCTCTTAAAACTTGCCTTCATAGACATACATGGTACTGTATTTTAGCATCTAGAATAATGCTCCAAGTTCTAATTTCACATTTCAAAAATGAAACTGATTAGTAACATGATGTCCAGAAGAGGTCTACCAGTATGGTTGAAAATATCATTATAATGCCATAAGCATATCTATTGAAATCAATGTATGTATTTAACCATGAAAAAGAAGGGATCACAAGATGTTCGGTTATATGAAGGAATTACTTGAGGAAGAAGAATTATTCTCAGTCCCACAGGGTGGAGTGAGGAGTTATGGATAGAAGTTCCAAAGAGGCATATTTGTTTTCAATGCAAGAACAAAAACTTCCTAAATATTGTTCAAAAGAGGAATAAAGTCTGTTGGATAATTGGTTCTGTAGCTGAGGATAATAGGAGATTTACGGATAAGTTTCATTGTCCGGGATTTAGCAAATGTTAAATACTTGGGATAGGAGGGTTAATTGATTGTAGAAAAGAGTCAATTACGAGTTTCGGGTAAATGGTAAGATGGTACATGGTACAAGTCCGGTACCAAATTAGGTTTGCCTTTTGCCTAGGCTGCCTTTTACTCAATATAAAGACAGTTTTGGCATTCATTTTTGAGAACTTTGTAAAACACTTTCAGAAAATTTATTTTTACTCATGATTTCTAGTCAGCACATAGTTTAATACACTTTGATCTTGTGTGTGTATTTCTTTTCCTTAGTTTCCACACTTGATTATTGATTGACACTTTAAAAGGCAAAAATAACTTAATTTAATTTATTCTAATGCCTTGGCTGGGTATTCGTGGTGGGAAAGGGCCTACAAATTAATTTCTTTTGTTAATCATTTTTGATGTCCCCTCCACACATATATATACACACAATTAATGTATTAATCCTCTGAACTGAAACGTCCTGCTTTTATTCCTTTCATTTCAAATGTTATAATGTTAAAACATGACTAAAAAGATCATATTTAAGAACAAAGTGTAAGTTGTAGTAATTAAGTGGATTTTGATTTTGCCTTCAGAAAAATTATTCATTCAAAGCTAGCTATGCTTTATCATGTCATCTTTACTTTCATTTTAATTAAACTTCAGGAAAATTACTTCTTCCTCTCAGTACATGGAAAATGTATTGAAATATCGTGTACAGCACTGCATTTGCTCATTTGGGTCAGAAAACTTGCAAATACCAAGACTGGTTTGATGAAAATGATGGGGAAATTCAGAAACTGCCAAATGAAAAACGAGAACTCGTTTACCAGCGGGATAGTTCATCTACCTCTAAGAAGGGAGCATTTAATTACATCAAAAGCAATGTACAAGCAAAGAGCTTAGGATGCAAGATTCATGAGTCAGTAAGAAGGCAGATCAAATTCAGTTTTATGGTGATAGTAACAATCCAAAGCGACTTTATGATTCCCTGAAAGCTATTTATAGACCAAAAACTTATAGTGCATCGAAACTACCCAGTGCTGATGGAGCCCTATTGATTAGTAATAAGGACATGGCCCTTGACAGAAGGGCTAAACACTTGTATAGTGTTCTCAACAGACCATCATCAATCAATGCTGAAACTATTGATCATTTACCTCAGGTTGAAGACAATCCCTCCTTAGCTGAATTCCAACTGAATAAGAGGTTTTGAGGGCCATTAGACTCCTTTTGTGTAACAACACATCTGGTGCTGACTCTATTCCAGCTGAGATTTACAAGGTAATGGGGCCATCACTCATGCAAAAGCTGACTGAAATTTCCCAGGTTATATGGCAAGAGGAGATTATCCCCCAGGAGTTCAAGGATGCCTCCATTGTCCATCTCTGTAAGGGTAAAAGGTTTAGGTTGTCCTGTGCCAATTACAGGGGAAACTCTCTCTCTCTCTCTGTCATTGCTCGCAAAATTCTTGTAAGAGTCCTTTAATAGACTGTTCCTTCACCTGGAAGAGTGTCATATACCTGAGAGGCAGGGTGACTTCAAAAAGGGCCAAGGAATAGTTGGTATGGTGTTTGCTGCCTGAGAACGCCAGGAGAGGTGCCAAGAGCAGAACAGAGATCTGTACACAATGTTTGTAGATCTAACCAAGGCCTTTGACACTGTTAATAGTGAGGGCTTATGAAAAATTATGTCAAAATTTAGTTGCCTGAAGAAGTTCATCAATATTGTACCTCAATTTCATGATCACATGCTTGCCCGACTTCTGGATAAGGGACAAAGCTCTCTTGCATTCCCAATCACGAACGAAGTGAAACAAGGCTATGTGCTTGCTCCCATGCTTTTTAGCATGACGTATTCAACCATGTTGATAAATGCTTTCAATGAGATTGAACACGAAATAAAGGTCAACGACCATACTGATGGTAAATTCTTCAGTTTGAAAAGGCTACAATCCAAGATCAAAGTGGGGAGAGTGTTGGTGCATGATTCTCTGTTTCCAGATGACTGTGCATTCAATGAAGCCACTAAAACTGAGACGCCACAAGGTATAAATCAATTCTATGCTGTCTCTACTAATTTGGGCCTAATAATTAAAACCAGAAAAAACCACAGGTGCTCCATCAGCCACCACCACCACACCATCCATATGCGGAGTCACTACTTACAACAAATGGAGAAATTTTGAATGCTGTGGATAAGTTTACATACCTTAGTAGTGTACTTTCCAGGGATGTACACATTGAAAATGAGGTTGATGCATGTGTTGCCAGAGCTAGCTCAGTGTTTGGGAGGTTCCCGAAGAAAAGTGTGGGAGAGAAGGGTTATTAGAGTGAGTACCAGATTGAAGGTGTACAGAGCTGTTGTGCTGACCTCATTGTTGTATGCCTATGAAACATGGACAGTCTACCAGTGCCATGCCAGGAATCGTTTCCATTTGAAGTGTTTTAGGAAAATTCCGAGAAACACCTGACAGGATAAGGTACCAGACACTGAAGTCTTGCTCGAGGTGAACTGCCAAGCCTTCAAACTATGCTTCAGAGAGCGCAACTCCAAAGGGCTGGCCAAGTCGGTCGAATGCCAAATGTATGCTTGCCAAAATGAAAATCATCAACACTCAGAGACATAAAATGCTGATCCGGCTTTCCTGGGTGGTGTCGTTTTGGCACTCCATTTACCAGATACTTATAATCCTAAGATTACCTTTCTGTGGCCTTCATTAAATAGATCACTATATGTGTGATTCAAAACCACTCTTGAAGCTTGCTTGCACAGACACACAGGTTGTTAGTATTTTAGTCGTTGCTATCACTGGAATGGTTGTCTTGGCAACTCTTATAGTCTCGTTGGCATCTAACATCATCATATTATAGGATCTTTGTAAGCACTTCTCTGAAGATCAGAGGAAAGCCCT
Organism: Potorous gilbertii; assembly: GCA_028658325.1. NCBI lineage: Eukaryota > Metazoa > Chordata > Mammalia > Diprotodontia > Potoroidae > Potorous > Potorous gilbertii. The sequence goes on from CM053775.1 coordinate 48,773,405, forward strand.
CTCCATCTGTGCTTTCTATGTCATGACTGTTGTTCTGTTCTTTGTATATTGTACCTCCACTACATCTCACCTCTCAATTTCTTAAATAATAACTAAAAGTTCTCAGGGTTTTTTACGCTGTGCTTGCACCTATGTTGAACCCTCTCATCTACACACTGAGTAAAGCAATGAATACAGCAATGAAGAATGACCTGAGAATGGTGTGGTCTAGAAACCTGGCTTTGATATTCAAATAAAAAGGACGAATTTCAAAGTGAGATTTTTTTCTTTTATAACCACATAGTTAAGAAATAAGTATTTGGATCAAAAAATTTCAGGAATAAACAATACCTTAAATAACACTGACTACCGAGATTCCAGAATACCTAGAATAATGATACATTTCATGGCAATCCAAGGATTTTCCTGAATCCTTATTAGTATTTTAGCTATCTAGGCCAGTGATCCTTGGGACAATTGACTGTTTTCCTGGAACTGTCAGTCTGGTCTCGTGTACTCCAAATTGGCTTATAACACTGGAAAACAAATTGCTTTTACAAAAGAGATATAATAATGATCATATAAACATATCTCTTTACCACTTCACTCTCTGGGAAAGAGAAGGCGATTATACTCGCAGATTAATTCTCTTGTTATAACATAGTTCTAGTTTCAAATCCTATCTGCCTGTTGTGCTCAAGCACCAGGCAGCCTGGCTTCTCAAATCTTCCTTGCTAGGCTTGGAATGCGATATCCTCACTAAAATACTAGTTTATATATCAGATAACTGACCCCTGCCCAGAATTTTGGAGATGAAAACTGTTCTAGTTTTGAAGGCAATCAATGGAAAATACTCCAATCATTTTGAAATAGGATGGAGATAAGTGTCTTTTCTTATGTTATGGTATCTAAGCATGTTGCATATGTATGCGTATATATATACACATACACGCATATACCTACAATCACACACATATACACATATATTCATATTTACATATACATAAGTTCAAATCTAAATTCAAACACTATGTACATCTGAACAATTTACTAACTCTGTGTTTGCCTTAGTTTCCTCATTCACAAAGTGGGGATAATAATAGCACCTACCTTATTGGTTTGTTGTAAGGATCAAATGAAATAATATTTGTAAATATTTATCACAATGCTTAGCACATAATAAGATGAATTACAAAAAAACCCCAAGAAAGTGAGGTTCTTGGTAGTTAATTATTAATTTATTAATTATGCTAGCCAACTATCAAGAAATTGATGGGCTTCCCATCCCCAATGGAGACCTTAAGAGTTTTAACTAACTTTGTAAATGGAATGCCACTGATAAGTGAAAATCAACCCTTATTGGTAGATCTTTAATGAAGAAGTGGTCTAGAAGACTTCAGCTGTTCTTTGTTATAATAAGAGTTGATCATTAGACTCAACAGACCCTAACAATCTGAACAGTGCAGTCCATCTCCAACCAGACTGCTCTCATTGGTTTTCTCCTTTATAAAATTTTTCACCTCAAACTTAAATGAAAGTATACAAGGACAGTGCGTCCTTTCCCCACGTTAAGGACTTATCCAGACTGAATTCTGCTTATACCTTTCTGCTTATAGTTTCTTGGGTCCTGCCCAAAATTGAAGAGTGTATTCCTCGAGGGCTTGGAGTAGTTTCAACAATTACTCATCTCCTTCACAGAAGGACTTTGATAAAAGCTGGACCTTAATGAAGGAACAGCAGAATATACTGGATTATAAATTAATAATTAATTTTCAATATAATAGTAAAATAATTTCTCTCAAATTAAGCACTACGTAAAATATTAGCTATTATTTTTGGCTTTTAAAACAAAGTTCTACTAGACCTATTTTCATTTTCCCAAAAATATTTTTTGAATAACTTGCCTCTACTAGAGTAATTGGAGACTTTAATTTCATCAGACGATACCTAGTTCACGTGTTTCTGTATATTTTGCACCTAATCTGTTTCCCTAATCAACTTTTCAATTTTTTTAACCAACAGAAAATAGATTTGGTGATTATTAATTTTTAATATCACTAGAGTTCTGTTCATTTGAAAGTAGCTCATTTCTTAATTTTGTATTCTACTTTTTCCTTTGAGATTCTTGACTTTCACTTTAACCAAATAATTGTGTTACAGTTTTCTTTGATTGTAAATTTACATATGGTAGTTTGATCTGTATATTACTGCATAAGTTAACTAATTTAGGTAGCATTGTCCAAGATCGATTTTCTAGGCTAGTAATAATCAGGCTGAGATTATTATTATAACATGACCTACTTAGTTAGGAGTCATTAATATTTCTCTAGTAATTTATGACTGACTGTATTTTTGTTGTTTGAAAATATTTATTTTTCGAATTTCTTGTAAAACCACTTTTTAATATTTTTCAAAAAATTTGAGTTTCAAATTCTCTTCTTCCCTCCCCATCCATTCATTGAGAGGGCAAACAATTTGATATAGATTATAGGCGTTGTCCATATCTTTTAAAGAAAGGCTATTGACTCACCTTTTGAAAAGACTACTAGGGCAGTGATTACTCTGTGTCTAGACAGCAGCGATATAATTCTATAAGTTTTATGTAGAGACATTCATATAGTAAAGTTTTAAAGGGAAAAAAAATTCCTGCATTTCTTTTTAGGAATTTGACCTCTAATTATGATTTTACTTGCCTGTAATTTTCTATTATTAAATCAATTTTTCTGGTAAGAAATAGCTTCTTTTCTTCAATGTTCCCTGATCTAATCCCTCTGTCACCAAAGGAGAATAGAATAAAATAGAACTACTCACTAAATTTTCAACAGCTTCATTTCAGAAGGCTATGAGATGACATAAAATAGTTTGTATGTGATATAAGAAGTGAAGAAAGAAGCACAATTTCTGATTGCATAGTCAAGGAAATCATTATAAACATTTTTTTAAATAGACCTTGAGGGTAGTAAAAACTTCATAGGAAAAGATGATGGGGACAGACATTATAAGAACATGGAATGATGGGTGAAGGGAAATGTATGGATTTTTAGCAGTCTAGTTTGTCTGAAATATAGACTCCTTCTCTGGAAGAGTGATAGAAGTTTTAAAAGGTAAGATATGTCAGGTCAATATCCATTGCAATGCAGATGGTATGACATGAGAAGATTATTTTTTTACAAAGAAGATTCCTTGGTAAATTACATGTAAGTGTGTTTTCAGGGGTGAAATAGGATTATGTTGGCGACAAGACAGCTTTGCAAGATGTATTCATCTATGAATACTGTAAAGTGGGCCACTGTTTTGGTAGCCAGTGTGGGAGTAAACGGGCATTAATAAGAGAGAGACATTTCAGAGGTAGATTTTATCAAATCATAGGAACTGAAGAAACTTTAGTTAACTCTTTTTTCAGTTATGGATATCTGGAATGAAAACGGTCTCATTGATTGATTTTGTAAAATCGGATATAAATTTTTGGGGAAAGAAAAGCTGCATTTTGGAAAGTTTGAATTAGATTTGCCAGCAATTGAAAAAGAAATGTTCTGTAGTCAATCAAAAATTCATGCTGCGGGGGAGGAGTGGAACCAAGATCGCACAGCAGAAGGACGAACCTGCTATAACTCTCCTCCTGTATCCCACAAAATGCCTGTAAAAGTGATTCTAAACAAATTGTAGAGAAGAAGAAGTCACAAATTGAGAGAGTGAAAGATTTCCAGCCCAAGATAGCCTGGAAGACTGACAGGAAAACTTTATCACAATGAGTTCAGAACAGAGAACAGACAGGACTAGAGAAGGTTTCAGTACACTGAATCATGAGTAGCCGCTGCAGTTCCCAGATTTGTCAATACATAAATGTCAAAGAGAGCTTCAGAGGTCAGTAAGAAAGCTCTTTCACTTGGGTGAGAAGGGAGCTTGGTCAAGTCCAAGGACCGGCCCCAGGGCAATAGCAGTCACTGTGGAAGCAGTGCCCATTTTTGGAACTTTTGATCTAAAGTCCAAAGGGGATATTGAGCAACGTATCTAAGTCCCAGTCCTGAGTGGCAGTCCTGGAATGAGGAGCAGCCCTTGCATGGTGAAGTTAGTGGTGGCCCTGGAGAGGGAATCCTACTTGCAGATTGGGGGCAGAAAAGAGTGCTTTTGGTCGCTTACTGAGCAGAGAACAGACCAATAAAGTAGTAAATTCCTGTCCCTTGATTTCCTTGGAGGAACTGAGAACTTACAGGTCCCCAAAGTATACCCTCCGCTTGAGAAAGTATTCAAAAGACAAGCAACTAGGTGGAAAAATGCCCAGAAAGGGACATAATGAGACTACAGAAGGTTAGTTTCTTGGTGAATAGGTATTTTCGTCCATCATTTCGGATAAAGAAAACAAGGCATACTAACAGAGGAAGACATAAAAGTAACGGATTCTACATCCGTAACCTCCAAAAATATTCACTGGCCTCATGCCAAGCAATAGCTCAAAAAAGATTTTGAACATCAGGTAACCGAGGTGGAGGAAAAATTGGGAAGAGAAATGAGAGTGACAAAAGAAAGTGAAGAAAAAGAGAGTTAACAGCTTGCTAAAGGAGATCCAAAAAATGCTGAAGAAAACAACACCTTTACAAACAGACTAATCCAAATGTCAAAAGAGTTCCAAAAAGCCAATGAAGAAAAGTACTTTAAAAAGTAGGATCAGTCAAATGGAAAAGGAGTTTTCAAAGCTCATTGAAGAAAACATTTCTTTAAAAATTAGAATGGAGCAGGTAGAAGCTAATAAGTTTATATGAAACCAAGAAATTATGAACAAAAGCAAAAGAACGAAAAAAATATTGAAAACAATGTGAAATATCTCATTGGAAAAATAACTGACCTGGAAAATAGATCCGGGAGAGATAATTTAAAAACTGTTGGTCTGCCTGAAAACCAGGATCAAAGAAATTTGCCCTGATATTCTATAATCAAAAGGTAAAATGGAAATGTAAAGAATTCACTGATCATCTCCTGAGAGAGATCCCATTAGGAAAACTCCCAGGCATGTTGTAGAGAAATTCCAGAGGTGCCAGTGAAGGAGAAAAGCAGCAAGAAAGAAGCAATTAATGTATTGTGAAAATATCGTCAAGATAACACAGAATTTAGCAGCTGCTACTCTAAGGAACTGAAGGACTTGGAATATCATATTCCAGAGGTCAAAGGAGATAGAATGAAAATCAAGAATCACCTAGCCATTAGAACTGAGTATACTACTTCCGGGAAAAATTGGAATTTCAATGAAATAGAGGACTTCCAAGCATTCTTGTGGAAAAGACCAGAGTTGAATAGAAATTTTGACTTTCAAATACAACAATCAAGAGAAACATGAATGGGTAAACAGGAAAGAGAAGCCTTAAAGAACTTATTAAATTTGAACTGGTTGCAGTTCATGCTACGATGCTATTTGTAACTCATGAGATCTTTTTCAGTATTAGGGTAGTTAGAAAGAATATATATGTTGGTGTGTATGCTACGCAGGTATGTATGTGTATATTATTTATCTTTAGGTATTTATATATACATGTGTGTATATATGTGTATAATATATATAATATATACATGTGTCTATATGTATACACACATATATGCACTCACATACACACACAGACAGAGGGCACAGGGTGAGATGACTATGAAGGGAGAATATTTGAAAAAAATAAAATTTACTCTTGAATGGAAGGTACTAGGAGTAAGAGAAACAGAGAAGGAGAATGTAGCAAATCATCTCACATAAAGGAGTCAAGAAAGAGTTTTTACAATGGAGAGGAAGAGAGGGTAGTTGAAAGGAAATAATTGAGCCTTACTCTCATGAGATTTGGCTTAAGGAGGAAATAACACACCCTCCTTTGGTTATGGAAATCTATTTCACCCTTCAAGAAGGCAAAGCGGGAAGAGATATGAGAGGTAAGATAACAGAAGGGATTGCAATTTGGGGAAAGGGACGGTCAGAAGCAAACACTCTTGTTGCGCGACAGATAAAGGGAGTGAATGGAATAAATCGAGGGTAAGATAAGACAGAGGGAAATGTGGTTAGTCTTTTGTTTTCAGAGCTTTACTATCTTCTTTACTTCTATAAGGAATTAGTGAAGTGCTTTGCATTGTTACACATGTGCGAATTCTATGTAATTGCTTGTTTCCTCGATGCAGGTGGGTGGGGATAGAGGGAGAGAATAGGACCTTCAAAGTTTTGCAAATGAATGTTAGAAATTGTGTTACGGTGCAACTGGAAATTAATGGCAATGGAGTATAGAAATCTGTTTGCCCTACAGGAAATTAGAGAGGAAAGGGAATGGAAGAACTGAGGGTTATAGAAGGGAGGAAAGATTGGAGGAAAGGCGAATGAGGTGCATGCTGTCCTAGGGTGAGAGGTGGATAGAGATAAAGTGAAACTTCTGATTTCAAATTGCCGTGAAAGTGAATGTTGAGCCCTGAAAAATCAATAAATTATATATTTTTTAAAATCCATGCTTTATATTTAATAGATAAATATTAGTAAATAGTAGGATACAGTTCATTCACCAAGAAACGGACATTTAAATTTAATGATGAAAACGATATTTACAAGGAAGATAGCGTAAAGTATGATGAAATTAGATGGGAACTTTGGGAAACATTGACTTTCAGGTGTCAGAATGTGGAAGATAAAAAAGAATGCTAGCGTGAGAAATCAAAGGAAAAAGAGAATAGGGTGTTGTCATAGAAACAAAGCAGGGGTGGTGTTATGGAAGTGTACAACTATATCAAATGCCATAGAAATTTAGGAAGATGAAGACAAAGAAAGGTAAGTGAATTTTACGACAAAGCTCTCATGGGAAATGTAAGCAGTGAGCAATCTGTCCAGGCTTGCAGGAATATAATTCAGATTTGTTCGGGGAAAAATTATGATTATCTCTAAAATACTAGATTCTGTCTCCACGTGAGTGAAATATATTATTGAGGAGAACCCGAATATTAGGGACAATCAGTGTTGTGCATATTCCATAGCCCCTCTTCCCTTAATGCTCATCACCCATAAGAAATCGTCCTGAGGACAAATGAATATGCATTACTGAAAATTCTCATAAGTTATTTTGAGTGGGAAGGATAGGGAATAGGATTCAAAGGGTAATTGACTGATAAAATCAGGGTTAATGTTATATGTTAGTGAAAGAACCTGGACCATGCCTGGAAAGTTGTAGTTTGTTTTTTTTTTTTTTTAAATAGCGATCTCTCTTGGCATCAAATTATAACTTCTAATTAAAAAGGTGTGTTTCTTAGACATATCTCTGGGAATTTATCCAATAGTCATTCACAAATCTTTAAATTCAGAGTGTTCAATAACGTTTCCCTGGAGGATAATTACATATTAGAAAAAAACAATGATCTTTAGTCGAAGGCTTGGATGTTTTTGAGGTAATGTTACTCAGCTACCTATTTGACTGTAATATAGGACAAACTTAAGACTTTTCTCCCACGTTCAGATATATGTGATATCTCCACATTTATCTTCTTCCTTAATCTTTCTGTGTTGTGTTAAGCAACTTTTACTAAACCTGGATCCCATTTTTATACTTATTTTATTTGTAACTTGGTGAGTGACCAAATTGACTAAGGAAACACACATGCCAACACACATGAACATGTGCACATACACACATTCACCACTTCGTAATCAACTACCCTTCTACCAAAAGGTCTCAATTTCCATTTTCAGTACTATCATACCTCATAAAATATATTTGTTTTCACAGTTGTATTAACTTTCTCTAGAAACATATCAAATTTCATTCCTAGGATGGATGAAATTGGTTTTTGCCTGAGGAGTCAATAGGGTCACACCGATAACTTCATCAGGAATTTAGGAGGACAGTGCTTTGGAACCCTACAAAATTTGAGCTATTGTATTCCCTTTGTGTAACAATTTATTCTTATCTACATCATTTGAGCATTGTTAGTTATTAGGTTGCCATGGTTTCTGTAGAGTGATAAAATTGAAAAATTACAATAGTGTATTACAAGAGTGAATTATTTTTACTAAAGCCTTTTCTTTTATATGATATTATCTGACACTCATAAAAAGTGATATAGGCCAGGAAGCCATTACTAACAGTTTTGTAAATGAGAATACTAAAGTTTAGAAGTATTCTGAATTATTTTCAAAGTTACACTAGGCATCATAATGTGATGAAAAAGAAGGGGGAAAGGGTACGAATGAAATAAAAGACAAGGAGAGGAAGAAAGAGAGAGAGAGAGACAGAGACAGAGACACACACACACACACACACACACACACAGAGAGAGAGAGAGAGAGAGAGAGAGAGAGAGAGAGAGAGAGAATGCTGAATCATTTGGAGACCAGAGGTGAGGAGAAGCAGAAAAAGAGGAAAAAAATTAGAAAACACAATGGGATAAGCATAAACAGAGTGAAGCGTTGTAAATAGGTGGGAGGATGAAAAACTGGATGCTACTTTGTTTAATAAACTCTTTCTCACAGTTCCAGTACGAACACATATCTACTCATTACACGCTGCCAAGAAGCTTGCCAAAATTATTGACACCCTGGCTCCATTATAATCAGCAAATGGTTATATTGATTCCTAAATCCATGATTTCCTTTTAGAATTGACAATAATGTTTTTAAAAATTCTTAGAGCTCCTTTTATAGTGTTTCAAAAAATCTTCCTTTGCCTATTTATTTTCTTTGTTTTTATTTCAATGTAAATTTATTTATTGAACTTTTTAAATGGATTTTCACAAAATTATGGGTTCCAAATTTCTCCCCACTTGTCCCCTCCCCCACCCCAGTTCAATGAACATTCTAATTTCCCCTATAACCAATCAGCCCTCTCTTCTGTCATCCCTCCCTTCTCTTGTCCCCATCTTCTCTTTTGTCCCGTAGGGCCATATAAAATTCTTTTCCCCATTACTTGTATTACTTATTTCTTTTTTTTTCTTTTTAAATACATTTATTTAACTTTTTACATTCATTTTCACAAG
>CM053775.1:48782862-48798784 GCA_028658325.1 Potorous gilbertii
GAGATAATATTTGTGTCACTCTTCCAATGCTCTCACTTATCTTTAAAAATGTCATTTCTATTTCTCAATGGACAAAGTCAAATTTATATTCAATATTTCTTTCAATCAATCATTGAAGCCTTGAAAAGTTCCTAAAGAATACTAGAAATAGTAATATGATTTTGAAGGAAAAAGAGAAAGTTAAGGGGAGAAAAGGGATGGAAGAAGAGGTGAAGAGAGTAGACGAAACAAAGGGAGAATATAGATAGCAACACTCACACACCTCTACTCACATAAATGCAAACATGTATACCTATATACATAAATATATCTCTCATGTCTAACTTATAGCATTGTCATGAGACTTAAATTATATAATGCATTTACATCACTTGAAAATTATGTTATTATTAATTTAGACCTTTTCTAGTCCATATATTTCAGGAGGTATGTATAACAGCAACTGTCAACTAAGCTTAGCAAATTGGGAACTGAATTAAGTGTGAGAAGATTGTGGTCATGAAAATTTTTCTCTTTACGTTATTATAAAATGACAAAACTACAGTTTGAAGCGAAAATCATAAATTAAAAATCAGACAGTTACTTAGTGGTCACCTAATCCAGACCAGTCATTTTAAAAATAAAAAAAATCATGCAGAAGAATCGCTATTAGCACATTTAATATAGTAGCTAAGCTGGGGTTCAAACTCTTATTGTATAATACCAAGGTCAGCGCTATATCATCACTGGAAAATACAGTATGCCAGCTACATTTTAAATGATACAATTTCTTGTGCAGTAAATTGAAGGAAAAAAGTAAGCATTTACTGAGCACCAGTAACTTTAAATTAGCATCTCATCTGATCCCCACAACAACCTTGGATGGGAAGTGCTATTATTATCCCCATTTTACAATTTTGCAAAGTAAGCCAGAGGATAAGTGATATTTCACAGGGCCACACAATTATTAAGCACTACAGACTTCACTGGAATTTGAGTCTTCGTCACGTCACGCTCAAAATTCTACTCTACCAGCTAGCTAGATTGTAAGCAAATAGTCACATTTGCTTTTTAAATAGCACTTTGAGGAATGGTCGGTGTCTAATTACAAAATTTTTTGTAGAATCAGCAAAATGGAAGTTCCAGTATTTACGAATATAAGAGTTATCCTTAGTTTACAAAAAGAGAAACTGAAGGATGTGGTAGATATTTAACTTGTGCAGGATTAAAAATATGTGTATGATATAAATTTTGAACTCAGAATTGCAAAGTTATAAAAAGGTCCACGCATTGACCAATTACATAGCATTTGATTAGTAATAGGATACTCTGAGGATGAAAATATTTCGGTCATTACCATATAACAATTAATGAGTATACTAAATAGGAAACAATGTTATTGATCTGAAAACAAGGAATGAGTAAAGGGATAAAATGCCAAAAAAGTATATTTATTTAAATCTCTGGATGACTGCCCAGAGAGATATTTTGGAGAGCTTATTATATGTTCACAAGTTGTTAATAGTAATAACAAAAACTAAAATTTTTAGAGTGTTTTAAGACTTTCAAAGTATTTTAAAATTATTTCGCTTTCTCCATAAAATGATCTTAAAAGACTGTTACTAGAATCATTTTACAGATAAAGAAACTGATGTTGAGAAAAGTTGTGAGTTACTCAGGGTCACAAAGCTGATTAGTGTCTGAGTTTAGATTTGAACTCGTCTTCTTGATATCATGTACAGTCCTTTGGATTCTTCAACACCTAATTATCCAACTATAAAAACATATTAAAGCACTCTTTCTGCACAGTGCAAATCTTAGTATAACTCTTCCTTTTTCCTATCTTTTGTCTTCTCATTTTTTCTTCAACTTCCCTCCCTTCCGGTCGCTTTCTTTTCTTTCCCTTCCCTCTTTTTCCTTTCTTTCATTTTTTTTAACTTGAGAGGTTCCTGCCTCTCAGCACACTCGCTCATATTCTTTTAAATGAAGACGAAATTATTTTTCAAGAAAATTACAGAAAAATACATACACATTGACAATAAATGACTGGGAACAGGTACAGTGTGATTCCCTCCTGGCTCTTAAAAGAAGAAAAATGAATGCTGCAATAAGTTACAGATTGTTAAACTCAGAGTACTACTTCATTGTTTTATCTGGCAATGTGAGAGAAGAGGGAGCAATGTAGCCAGACCTCCCTAGATTCACTGAAATGTAAAATTAGACCATTTCAGCACAAGCCTACTCACAATGTTAGCCCTTCATTCCATATTTGTTCTGTGTCTCTGCATGTTTCTCTCTCTCTCTCTCTCTCTCTCTCTCTCTCTCTCTCTCTCTCTCTCTTTCTCTCTCTCTCTCTCTCTCTCTCTCTCTCTCTCTCTGTCCTCTTCCTCTCTATCTCTCTGTCTTTCTGCCTCTCTGTTTCTCATTCTCTCTCTGTCTCCCTTTACCTCTCTTCTCCCTGTCAATTCATGTAAACAATGGCTTTCTGAGTAGTTGGTGTTTAGAAATACTTTTTTAAAGAAGAAAACAGAATTTTTAATTCAGCAAACAATTTTTTTTTATATTCCTTGTACTTTATTGCCCCTTCTATTTTTAAATAACTTTATTTATTTAACTTTAAACATTCATTTTCACAAAATTTAGGGTTCAAAATTTTCTCCTCATTTGTTCCCTGCCTCCACCCCAATACACCGAGCACTCAAACATCCCCTATCACCAATCTGCCCTCTCTTCTTTCATCCTTACCTTTCCTGGTCCCCATATTCCTTTTTGTCCTGTAGGGCCAGATCACTATCCATTCCCCATTACCTCAATTTCTTATTTCCTAGTAGTAAGAAAAATATCTGACAATTGTTCCTAAAACTTTCAGTTTCAACTTCTTTCCATTGCTCCCTCCCCACCTGTTCCCTTTGGGAAGGCAGAAAATTCAATATAGGCCATATCTGTGTAGTTTTGCAAGTGAATTCGATAATAGTAGTGTTGGGTAAGACTAACTATATTTTCATCCATCCTATTCTGCCCCCCGTTGCTTCTATTCTCTCTTTTGATATTGTCCCTCCCTGAGGGTTGACTTTAAATTTCTCCCTCCTCCCATTGCCCTCCCTTCCATCATCTTCCCCATGCTGCTTATCTCCTTATCCCCCACTTCCCTGTATTGTAAGATAGGTTTTCACACCAACATCAGTGTGCATTTTATTCCTTCCTTTAATTGAATGTGATGAGAGTGAGCTATGTCTTTCTCTCAGCTCCCCTATTTTCCCCTCCACTAAAAAGTCTCCTGCCTGCCTCTTTTACGAGAGATAATTGGCCCCATTTCATTTCACTGTCTCTCCTCCCAATACATTTCTCTCTCACCGTTTACCTTCTTTTTTTAAGATATGATCCCATCCTATTAAATTCACTCTGTGCTCTCTGTTTCTATATATGCGTGCTTGTGTGTATGTGTGGGTGTGTGTGTGGGTGTGCATGTGCGAGTGAGTGTGTGTGTGTGTGAGTGTGTGTGTAATACCACCAACTACCCAGATACTGAAAAATTTCAGGAGTTACAAATATTGTCTTTCCATATAGGAATGTAAACAGTTCAACTTTGATAAATCCCTTGTGACTTTTCCTTGATGTTTACTTTTTCATGATTCTTCTCATTCTTGTGTTTGAAAGTCAAATTTTCTTTTCAGCTCTGGTCTTTTCATCAAGAATGCTTGAAAGTCGTCTATTTTTTTGAAAAAACATATTTTCCCATGAAGTATCATACTCAGTTTTGCTGGGTAGGTGATTCTTGATTTTAGTCCTAGTTCCTTTGACTTGTGGAGTATCCTATTCCACGTCCTCTGATCCCTTAATGTAGAAACTGCTAGGTCTTGTGTTATCCTGATTGTATTTCCACAATACTGGAATTGTTTCTTTCTAGCTGCTTGAAATATTTTCTCGTTGACCTGGGAAATCTGGAATTTGTTCACAATGTTCTAGGAGTTTCTCTTTTTGGATCTCTTTCAGGTGGTGTTCGGTGGATTCCTTGAATACTGGTTTTGCTTCTGGTTCTAGAATATCAGGGCAGTTTTCTTGATAATTTCATGAAAGATGGTGTCTAAACCCTTTGTTTTGATGATGACTTTCAGGTATTCCCATAATTTTTAAATTATCTCTCTTGGATCTATTTTCCAGATCAGTGGTTTTTTCCATGAGATATTTCCCATTATCTTCCATTTTTTCAATGTTTTGGTTTTGTTTTGTGAGTTCTTGGTTTCTCATAAAATCATTAGCCTTTATCTCTTCCACTGTAATTTTGAAAAAAACTATTTTCTTCAGTGAACTTTTGACCCTCCTTTTCCACGTTTTTAAGCCTTCTTCTCCTCATTGGCTTTTTGAACCTCTTTTGCCAATTGAGTTAGACTATTTCTCAGGGTGTTATTTTCTTCAGCATTTTTTGGGATCTTCTTTATCAAGGTATTGACCAGTTTTTTCACGCTTTTCTTGCATCTCTCTCATTTCTCTTCCCAGTTTTTCTCCACCTGTCTAACTTGATTTTCAAAATCCTTTTTGAGCTCTTCCTTGCCCTGTGCCCATTTGATATCTATTTTAGATGTGTGGGATACAGAGCACTTGACTCCTATGTGTTTACCTGATGGTAAGCATTGTTCTTCCCCCTCAGAGAGGAAGGGCGGAATCATCTGCTCACCAAGAAAGTAACCTTCTATGGTCTTACTTTTTTTCCCCTTTTCTGGGCATTTTCCCAGCCAGTTACTTGACTTCTGAGACTCCTTTCCACACCCACGTCGCCTGCAGATCCTAGTTCTTTGGGTCTGAGATTCAAATACTGCTACCCAGCTTCAGTGCTCTCAGTGGGGTGGCTGGCAGGGCTACTATACAATGATATTAAGTTCAGGTGCTCAAGTGGGGGCAGGGCCACCTCACAGGGCTCAGTTCCCTCAGAGGATTTTTGCGGAGACCTTCAACAATGGATCTGAGTCCCTGTCTGCCACTGCCTCCTCCACTGCCTCCATTGATGCCTCCCGAGGGGGACCGAGTTATGGAGACACTCCCCTCCCCCCTCGGCCAGCCAAAATGAGTCTCTCACCAGCCTGCAGTATCTGTGGGCGGATGTTCCTGCTCAGTGGCTGGATATTCTGTCCCTGAAGCTGCTCGAATGTGCTCCTCTCGGTGCCGCGAGGCCAAGGCAGGGGTAGGTTCTCCTTTGGGTCCGGTGTGTGATAGACCTTTTTATGTTGGTTTTTCAGGGTTTTCTGGAACAGAAATCTCCTCCACTTCGTTGCTGCGTGGCTTCCACTACTCCAGAATTTGTTGGGGGTTCCTCTTTATAGGTACTTTTTGGTCTGTGGGTTTGGAGCTAGCATATGTGAATCTTTCTACTCCACCATCTTGGCTCCATCCCAGCAAACAATATTTTAAGGAAATATTAAAATGCAAAACAAAACTCTAGTCATTCCAGTAGAGGTATACATTAAGGGAATGCTAGCTACCACCACCTATCTGAGATAGACTTCTCATCAAGGGACCCCAAGTATAGCTTTAAATTAAGCTTGAGGTTTGACATGTGAGTGCATCCCAAGGGTCATACTCTGAATTTCATACTTTACAATCCAATATTCCTGGCCATTGAAAGAGAATCAACAGAGTTTCATTGATTTATTGGCACCTATATTCTAACTACAGATATGTCAGTCGGGCTCAGACCATGCTCTTCTCAATCAAAATTATGTCCCAGGAAAAGGTACCTGTCCATGAACTGTGGCATATCACAATAGTTATTTAAAATACCATTAAATTTAATGGTATTTTAAATAGATATTTTCTTGCCTTGAATTCTTGATTCATTCCCACCTTCCCTCTCAATTTCTAAAGGCAATTGGCCCCTGATGGGAAAGCAAGGCTTAACATTTGTTGTTTATTTCAATAATGACTGAGTGCTAAGGAATAAAAGATTCAAAAAGTTAGGAAAGAATTTTATCCTAGTCAAGACCTTTTATGTGACCTTATGCACACACATATAATTGAAATTATGAATGATATAAGATCTCACAGACTACTTTATTATCTATGAAAACAAAGCTTCAGACTAAAGTACATCTAGTTTTCTTTCTACATATTAAATGCAATGAAACTCCTAGAAGTGATAGATGAAAAGTACTACAAACATTGTCATTGCCTTTATGTGCTTATTTTTTGGTTGGGGAACTAAAACATGTGAAGGTCATCTCATAAATCAGGGCAGATAATTCGGGAGATGTAGTACTTGGTACCTGAAAAATAAATAATCTTTCGATCCCTAGACTTCAGTATTAATTTATTTGTTTTTTTTTTCTAAAAGTAGGTATCTATGTTAATCTTTTCGAGATGATCTTAATATAGTATATTTTAATGTAATTCCATATAAAATCCACATATAAGTAAATAAAATTCTACGTGAAAACCTGGAAGTGGCTTGTAGAATGATGATTATGCAATAATGAGCAATGCTGATAATTGCAATTGGAACATAAAGTCAAATAATCCTTACCTTCCCCTCAGACATTCTTTAATCCACTTTAGGTTATATTTCTTCCGTCTTTCTTCCTTCGATCTCTTTGCCTTCTCCCTTTTCTGGAAAAATTGCAAAACTGGAATTTTTTTTTATAATCTTAAGTATGTGTTTTATGTACTTAATAAAATGTGAGGTTTCATGTTATTTTTTAAAAGGACATGATATTTTAAGAAGGACATGGCGAGTATATTATTTTATTCTTCCAGAAAAAAATAAAATTAATACATTTTTTCTGTTTGTTTTCCTGTGGCCCTTGACTGTTATTTTCTTTTGGCTCAACAGTTTTAGGAAAAATAAAATATTTTGATCTCTGATCAGTCCATGTTATCATCTTCTTTTGAGAATTGAAAATATATTGCATTTTTTAAAAAGGGCAAAGATGGAACTTGCCAATCTGGTTTTTGTTTCTTTACTCTGTCTCAGTAAAATTAATGCTAAAAGTGTTAATGATCTTTCTGTCTATTGGGCATGTTATATGGTTGAAAGGGCCATGAGACAGTGAAACACCAAGGAGATCTCTATCTCTACGGCTCATTGCCTAATACTGAAAGGTTTCTTTCCCCTTTAAGAATTTTTAACATGGGTGGAGCCAAGATGGCAGAGTGAGAGCAACTACTCAACTAAGCTCTTAAACAAATTCCCTCAGATACCACTAAAAAGGGAATCTGACCAAATTTTGGAGGTGCAGAATCCCATAGGAGACAGACTGTGGCAGTTTCACAGCCCAGGACAAGATCAACGGGAAGTATTTGTTCCATGGGGGTAGAGGAACACACAGCACACATCACAGGACACGCTTGCTGCCACAGGGCAGAGCAGAAGAGCCACAGGGTGATCTGAGGAAGCGGCAGCAAGGCAGGATAGCAGCTCAGGGCAAGAGTCAAGCAGAGTCAAGTGGATGAGAGCTGTAGATAGAGCCCCGGGAATCCCCACAGCAGCTGTGCCTGAGACTTTCAGCCCGCAAACTAAATGTATGTAAGTCACTTACTTTAACTCCCAAATGAGGAGTGATCAGTAAATATTCGCTCCCCCTAAACTTCTTTGTTTGAAAGAACCATAAAATATTTCTCCAGAAAAATACTGGACCAGTGGTGTCAGCAGAAGGGGCAAACAATCTCATAGCACTTGATGTTAGGAAAATTGCTAAGGAATACTCCTCTTACTGTGGCAGAGAGCTGGAACTGCCCTAGACATCTCCACATTAGCAAACAAAACAACAGGAGATCTGGAGCACCAGTGGGGTGGAGCCTTACACTAGGACCCAGAAGTGCCTCAGCACTCCAGGCTAAAGGGGAAGACACTACAGCTGGAAACACCAAACACTAATCGTATCTTTGCTCTAGCTCAGCTGAGGAATTCTCAGGTGCACAGACCAGCCCTCCTCGATATTTAACAAGCTAGAATCAGGGATAACCTGGGGAAACACAAACAGAATGTACTTACCATTTCTTTCTCACACCACCTAGCTCTCAGCACCAGGTGTTTTAGCTTCTAGCTGAAAGAACCAGGGGTCACAAAACACAAAACCTCGCCGTGGTGAGCAAGAATCAAAGGAGGAAAGAAAAGATTATAGAAATTTTCTGTAGGGAGAAGGACCAAAACACGAATAACAAAGAGGTCAGTATTGAGATTGTACTCCCATATGAAACTTCAGAAAGGACTATGTACTGCTTGCACACACAAAGAGCACCTTTGGAAGAGCTGATGTAGGAAATAGATGAAAAAATGACCAACAATTTTAAAGTGTGTAAAAAATTCAGCTCTTTAAAAAGGAAAATTGAACAAACAGAAAAGGAAATACAAAACCTAACTGGAGAAAATAATTACTTGAAAGGAATAATTGGACATATAGAAAAGAAGATGCAAAAGTTAACTGAAGAAAACAATTTGATGAAAATTAAAACTAGACAAATAGAAAATAATGACACTATTACACATGAAGACCCAGTCAAATAAAGTCTAAAGAATGAAAAGTTAGAAGGGAACGTAAAATTTTTAACTGGAAAAACAACTGACCTGGAAAACAGATCCAAAAGAAAACTTAAGAATTATTGGCGTACAAGAAAATCATGAAGAAACAAAGGGTCTAGATAATATCTTCCAAGAATACTTCAAAGAAAATTGCCCAGACGTGCTAGATCCAGAAGGCAAAGTAGTCATCAAAAGAATCCACCATTGACCCTCTGACAGAGATCCCAAACTTAAAGCACCAAGAAATATTGTTCCCAAATTCCAGAACTATCAAGTGAAGGAGAAAATATTACAGACAGTTTGATAGAAACCATTCAAATAACGAAGAGCTGCAGTCAGGATCACACAGGACATTGCAGCTTCTATATTAAAAGAATGAAGGAAGTGGAATATGATATTCTGCAAAACAAAGAGCTGGGACTATCACCAAAGATCAATTACCCCACAAAGTTCAGCATAGCATATCAGGCAAGGAGATGGACATTAAAAATAATAAGAGATTTCCAGACCTTCCTGTTAAAAGGTCAGAACTCAGCAGAAAATTCGATCTTCAAACAAAGGTCTCAAGGGAAGAACAAAAAGATGAACAGGGGAACAGAAAACTTGTTGCTCAAATTAGGCAAACTGTCAACCTCCCTATAAGGGAAGATGATTCTTGTTAATTTTGAGAACTGTATATTTATTATGAAAAATAAAAGTGAAAAGCATAGATAGAGGAAACAGTCAAAAGTAAATTATGTGATAATAGTGATGTGACTTAAGCATGGGAAGGGATTGTAAAAAGACATGTGATAATGCTCAAACAGAAAATGGTAAATTATATCAAGGGGAGAAGTACAAAATTATATGAGTAGAGGGAAAGAGAAGAGGGAGACGAGCATTGTTTGAAAGGTACTCTCACCTCATTTGTTTCAAGGAGAAAACACCAAATTTAATTAAGTACATAAATCTAACTAGCTCTCTATGCAGTAGGAGGGGAAGGGAGAAAGAAAGGGGAGGGGAGGTTTAAAGGGAGGAAAGAAGTAATAAGGGTAAAGGGGATTAAAAGGGAGGGAGCTAAAAGAAGGGAGGGAAGACTGGGAAGGTGGTGGCCAAAAATTAAAACTCCATTGTAGAGGGGAAGGTAGAAGGGAAAATTAAAAGCACAAACTGTGGGAAAGAGGATGGAGGGAAAGACACAGATAGTCATCATAACTGTGAATATGAATGGGATGAATTCTGCCATTCAACGGAGATGGATAGCACAACGGATGAAAATCCATAATTCAACGATATGTTGTTAAAAAGAAATACATTTAAAAAAGGGGCCTTCACAAAGGGTAAAGGCAAAAAGTTGTAGAAGAAAACACTGTGCTTCAGCTGATGGAAAAAAAAGCAGGAGTAGCAATCGTAATTTAAGACAAAGAAAAAGCAGAAATAGATCTAATCAAAAGACATAAGGAAGGAAAATATATTATGCTAAAAGGCATCATAGAAAATGGAGCAATGTCATTGTTAAACATGTATGCTCGAAGTGTTACAGCATCCAAATTCTTAGAGGAGAAATTAAGGGAGTTACAGGAAGAAACGGATACCAAAAGTACGCGGGGGGAGACCTCAACATTCCTCTCTCTGAGTTTGATAAAACTAACATTAAAATAAACAAGAAATAAGTTAAAGGGGTGAATAAAACTAGATATGATAGATCTCAGGAGAAAATTAAATAGGGATAGAAAAAACTATACCGTTTTCTCAGCAGTACGTGGCACACATACAAAAATTGACTAGGGTACCTACGGTAATAAATCTCAGAATTCAGTGCAGAAAGGTAAATATAGTCACTGTTTCCTTTTCAGATCATAAAACAATAAATATTGTATGCAATAAAAAGTCATGGAAAAACATATTAAAAATTAGATAGAAACTAAAAAAATGTAATCCTAAAAAAGGAGTGTGTTAAACAACAAACAATAGAAACAATCAACAACTTCATTCAAGAGAATGACAATAATGAGAGAATCTACCAAATCTTATGAGATATTGCAAAAGCTGTTCTTTGGGGAAGCTTTATATCTTTGAATGCCTACATGAATAAAATAGAGAAAAAGAAGATCAATGAATTGGGCATGTAGCTGAAAAAGAACAAGTTGAAAAGTCCTAACTAAATATCAAATTAGAAACACTGAAAACCAAAAGGGAGACTAATAAAACTGAAATTATGAAATTTATTGATGTGATGACTAAAATTAAGGGTAAGTTTTATGAAAAAACCTCAATAAAATTGGTAAATTCTTCTGCAATTTGACGAAAAAAGAAAGAAGAAAACCAAATTAGCTGTATCAAAAATCAAAGGGGTGAACTCACCTCCAGTGAGGAGGAAATTAAAATAATAATTAGAAATCATTTTGCCCAAATTTATGCCCTTAAGTTTGACAATCTAAATGAGATGGATAAGTATTTCAAAAAATATAAATTTTCCACACCAAAAGAAGTTGAATACTTAAAAAAAAAATAAAACATCTCAGTAAAAATAAATTGAACAAGCCACCAGCAAATTCTCTAGGAAATAATCGTCAGGGTTGCATGGATTTAGAAGTGAATTGTATCAAAGATGTAGTCAACAATCAATTCAATACTATAAAAACTATTTGGGAAAATTGGGGAAGGAGTCCTCCCAAATTCTTTTTGTGATACAAATATTGTTTTTATACATAAAACAGGAAGAGATAAAACAGAGAAAGTGAATTTTAGACAAATTTCGCTAATGTGTATAGATGCAAAAATGTTAAATAAGATATTAGCCAAAAGAATACAGCAACTTATCATATGAATAAAGCACTATGATGAGGTAGGATTCAAACCAGGAATGCAGAGCTGGTTCCATATTACGAAAACTATTAATACTATTGACCATAAGAACAACAAACCTGACAGAAAACACATGATTTTTTCAATAGATGCACAAAAACTTTTGAAAAAATACAACACCGAGGCATTAAAAGACAGATCAGACAGGGCAGAGCCAAGATGGCAGAGAGAGACCAAGGACTCACCTAAGCTCTCCGAGAAACTCCTTCTGATACCTCTGAAAGGAGAATCTGACTCAATTGTGGAGGTGCGGAATCCAGTGGGAGACAGACAGTGACAGACGGTGACAGATTCGGAACTCAGGTTGGACTGGAAAGTCCACGGGAAGGATCAGTTCCACGGGGGTGAGCCCACAGCACGCAGCGTAGTGTGGCCAGTGCAGCGGAGCAGAACGGACCCGAGAAACCTGAGTTGCCAGCGGAACCAGAGGAGAGGCACCAAGGGTGGGAGATAAGCTGAACCGAGTCAGTGAGAGCTGCTGAGTACCAGATATCAGGGCAGGAGCTCCTGAGACCTTCAGACCGAAGATGAAATTTAGGTAAGTAACCTAATTGAATTTTGAGGAGCCAGGAATGCAGAGTGATCAGTAAATGCTCTCTCCTCCCCCCTTGAGGACCGTGAAAGAACCATAAAATATTTCCCCAGAAAAATCCCAGAGCAGTAGAAACAGCAGAAGGAGGCCAACAGTCTCATAACACCTGAGACGAGGAAAATGGCTAAGGGGGATTCCTTCTACAGTGGCAGAGGCAAACCGGAAGGACAGAAGACCCAGGTCAGGGAAAACTTGCATTAGGACCCAGGCAAGCCTCAGGGCCAGGAGAGGGGCTCCAGGAGGGGTGGGAACACACATTAGCATCTAGGCGTGCCTCAGCTGTCCAGGGAAATCAAAAAGACAACAGGGCATCTGGGAACACCAGTCCCTGAGCCTGCCTTTGTATCAGTTCAGCTGAGGAGATCTCCTGTGACCAGAACACTCCTCCCCCACACTGAACAAGCTAAACCCAGGACTGAACTGAGAAACACTAAACAAAAAACCTGCTTTTAGCTTTTACACACATCAGCTCAGCAAAAAGTTCTCTAGCTCTGGACTGAAAGAACCAGAAGGCAAAACACTCAATCCACATCATGAACAAGAAAAAGCAGAGGACCGAAATAATCATAGAAAATTTCTATGTGGATAAGGACCAAAACA
The DNA here is from genome assembly GCA_028658325.1 of Potorous gilbertii. Lineage (NCBI taxonomy): Eukaryota > Metazoa > Chordata > Mammalia > Diprotodontia > Potoroidae > Potorous > Potorous gilbertii. Next base: position 48,795,390 of record CM053775.1, read on the forward strand.
CAAACAGCAAAGAGGTCAGAGCTGAGACAGCACTTACATCTGAAACTGCAGAAGGGACTATGAACTGCTCGCAAGCAAAAGCAGCTCTACTGGAACAGCTGAAGAAGGAAATAGAAGATAAACAGGCCAATGATCTTAAAATTATTAAGAAAAAATTCACTGATTAGAACATCTCTTTGAAAAGGAATATTGAACAAATGGAAAAGGAAGTTCAGAAATTAAGTGGAGAAAAGAACTTCCTAAAAGGGGAAATGGAAAAGGAAGCACAAAAATTAACTGGAGAAAAAAGCTTCTTAAAAGGAAAAATTAGCAGATGGAAAAGGAGATGCAAAAGTCAACAGAAAAAATCATTTGATAAAGATTAGAATGGGGCAAGTAGAAACTAATGACTTCATGAGACAGCAAGAATCAGTCAAAAAAATATAAAGAATGAAAAGACAGAAGAAAATGTAAAATACCTAATTGGAAAAACAACTGACCTGGAAAATAGATCCAGAAGAGAATACTTAAGAATTATTAGCCCGCCAGAAACCCATGATGGAGAAAAGAGCCTGGAAAATATCTTCTAGGAAATCATCAAGAAAAGCGGCCCAGAAGTACTAGATTCAGAGGGCAAAATAGTCATTGAAAGAATTCACCGTTCCCCTCCTGAAAGGGATCCCAAACTCAAAACCCCAAGAAATACAGTTGTCAAATTGCAGAACTATCAAGTGAAGGAGAAAATATTACAAGCATCCAGGAAGAAACAATTTTAATATCAAGGAGATACAGTCAGGATTACACAGGACCTTGCAGCTTCCACATTAAAAGATCGAAAGAATTGGAACCTAATATTCCATAAGGCAAAGGAGTTGGGACTACAACCAAGGATCAACTACCCTGCAAAGATTAGCATAACATTTCAGGCAAGGAGAAAGTCAATCAACAAAGTAAAGGATTTCCAGAGCTTCCTGACCAAAATGCCAGAAGTTAACAGACAATTCGATTTTCAAATGCAGGTCTCAAGAGAATCATAAAAAGGGAAACCGGAGGCAGGGGTACAAGGTGTTACTCAACTAGGGCAAACTGTTTACCTCCCTATAAGGGAAGATGATACCTGTTAATCTTGAGAATTGTGCGGCTACTATGAAATATATAAGGGATATGCATAGGCGGAATGAGTATAAAGTAAACGATATCATGATAAAAAATATAATTTAAGTATGAGAAGGGATTGTAATTGAAGGTGTGAAAAGGAGGAAGCAGAAAATGGAAAATTACATCACAAGAAGAAGTACAAAATCATAGTAGAGGGAAAGAAGGGAGGGAGATGAGCATTGTGTGAGAGGTACTCTCATATGTCTTGTTTAAAGGACAGAACAATAAACTTCAGTGGATAATCCTAACCAGCTCTATAAGCAGTAGGATAGGAAGGAGGAAGAAAGGGGATGGAGGCAAAAAGGGAGGGAAGAAACAATAAGAGTAAAGGGGAGTAAAAGGGAGAGGAGGTAAGAGAAGGAGGGGAAGGCAGCAGGAGGAGGTGGTGAGAAGTGAATACTATTGAGGAGGGGAAGGGATAAAGGAGAGCTAAAAGCACAAATGGTGGAAAAGAAGATGGAGGGAAATACACAGATTGTAATCATAACTGTGAATGTGAATGGAATGAATTCTCCCATATAACGGAGACAGATAGAAGAATGGATTAAAAGCCGTAATCCAACAATATGATGCTTACAAGAAACACATTTGAAACGGGGGGATACACATAGGATAATAGTCAAAGGATGGAACAGAACATATTGCGCTTTAGCTGATGTAAGAAAGGCAGGAGTAGCAATCCTAATCTCAAACAAAGCAAAATCAGAAAGAGATCTAATCGAAAGGGATAAGGATAGAAACTATATCCTTCTAAAAGGCACCATAGACAATGAAGCAATATCATTACTAAACTTGTATGCTCCAAGTGTTATAGCACCTAGATTCTTAAGAGGAGAGTTTGGGAGAGTTGAAGGAAGAAATTTACAGCAAAACTATGCTAGTGGGGGACCTCAACCCCCTCTTTCTGAACTTGATAAATATAACCTCAAAATAAACAAGAAAGAGGTTAAGGAGGTAAATAAAACTCTAGATAAGGCAGATATGATAGATCATTGGAGAAAGTTGAATGGGAATAGAAAGGAATATACCTTTTTCTCAGCGGTACATGGAACATTTACAAAAATTGACCGTGTACTAGGACATAAAAATCTTATGATAAAGTGCAGAAAGGCAGAGATTAATCAATGCATCCTTTTCAGATCATAAAACAATAAAAATTATAGTAATAAAAGGCCATGGAAAGATAAAGCAAAAATCAATTGGAAACAAAATAATCTAATCCTAAAGAAGGAATAGGTTAAAGAAGAAATCACAGAAAACAATCAACAATTTCATTCAAGGCAATTAAAATAATGAGACCATCTACCAAATCTTACGGGATACTGCAAAAGCAGTTCTTAGGGGAATTTTTATATCTCTGAATGCCTACATAAATAAAATAGAGAAAGAGGAGATCAATGACTTGGGCATGCAGCTGAAAAAGTTGGAAAAAGAACAAATTGAAAATCCCCAAGAAAATACCAGATTAGAAATACTGAAAACCAAAGGAGAGATTGATAAAATTGAAATTAAGAAAACTTTTGAATTAATAAATAAAACCAATAGATGGTTTTGTGACAAAACTAATAACATTGACAAACTTTTGGTCAATTTGATTAAAAAAAATAAAGAAGAAAATCAAATTACTAATATTAAAAGTGAAAGGGGGGAATTCACCTCCAATGAGGAGGAAATTAAAACAATCATTAGAAACTACTTTGCCCAACTTTATCCCCACAAATTCGACAATCTAAACGAGATCTTTGAATATTTTAAAAAATACAAATTGACCAGATTAACAGAAGAGGAAGTTGTGTATTTAAACAATCCCATTCCAGAAAAAGAAATTGAACAAGCCATCAATGTATTCCCTAGGAAAAAATCTCCAGGACCAGATGGATTCAAAAATGAGTTCTACCAAACCTTTAAAGAACAGTTACTTCCAATACTTTACAGACTATTGTTGAAAAGTCGTGAATAAGGAGTCCTTCCAAAGTCTTTCTATGATACAAATATGGTTTTGATACCCAAACAAGAAAGAGACAAAACAGATAAAGAATATTATAGACCAATTTCTCTAATGAATATAGATGCAAAAATTTTAAACAAGATTTTAGCAAAACGAATACAGCGTCTTATCAAGAGAATAATACATTATGATCAGGTAGGTTTCATACCAGGAATGCAGAGCTGGTTCAATATTAGGAAAACTATTAGCATTATTGATCATATCAACAACAAAACTAACAAAAAACACATGACTATCTCAATAGGTGCAG
>CM053775.1:48799284-48820104 GCA_028658325.1 Potorous gilbertii
TAGCAATAAAATGGGAATATTTCAACCTGAAAAGGCAATCCCACACAACAGTGTGGATATCACATTTTAATGTCCATATTGTTATTTGGAATCATTAGTTATATGTTAAGTATTACATTTTTTTCGTGTTCGACATTTTTATGAATCACATAAATAAAGATGTACATGTTAGACGTCATATTTGTAAATGGATGAGAAAATTATCATATTGGATGAGAGTCAGAATACAAATTAACTTTGACAGTCTGCCATCATTGGTCCGGACAACATATTTTTTAATAAGGTAAATATATCGTCCTATAATAGTCAGGCAATAAGAAATCTCAAATTGATCTAGTGGCCAAATCCGAAAGATGGTCTGGATTATTTTGGAAACGCAAATTTGCCTGCCGGGATTTCAATTTCCTTTGTTGAAAAATAAGGTGATTTTCCTTGATAACTCTTAATGTCTTCACTAGAACTTAACTCACGATGAATTAAACTGTGTACTTAGTAGGACTAAACGATCTGACACATCACCAAACATTTTAATGGGACCGTGGGTTTTGTTTGAGTCCTAGAGATCAATAAAAGAGAGGTAACAATTCGAATGAATTCTTCCCTAGGAAGAGCTCACATATGGATTATTGTGCTAAGTTTTGGTAACATATTTTGAGTGAGAGTTTGATTACCTCAGAGAAGGGAAATCATGAAGGTAAGCTTTGAAAATCCTGCCAAGAAAAATAGAAAGATTATGGAGAATAAGAATGTCATCATCAATTATTAATATGTCTAGTAGTTAAGACAGAGAGACAGACAGACAGACAGAGAGAGAGAAAGAGAGAGAGAGAGAGAGAGAGAGAGAGATTAGAATTTTGGATATTGGATCTCACCTGACAGGATAATTAACAATTTTTTTAGGTTGCTGACAAGTAAATATAATTCTCATAGCAAGAAATAAAATATAAATACTTCAAACTGCTCAAAAATTCTAAGGAATAATAAAAACACAAAGATATTTTTTCATTGGTGATATTTACTTGGAGAATATATGATTAGTTATCAGGAAAGGTGTTAAATGTATTCATTTTTATGTGAGAATGAACAAAGACAAATTATTAGCTCCCTTCAAAATTTGAGATTTCATGAAAGAAATTCCAGAAACAGAACAATTTAGGTCTGTATTGTTTCTAGCAGATTTCTATGCATTTTGTGAGAATATAGTAATTACCTCTCAAGATGTTAGCGATGGGAGGCGGACCCAATATAGTGGAGTAGAAAGATGCACATACTCTAGATCTTCCCCCACAGTCAATAAAATAGCTGTAAAAATGACTCTAAACAAACTCAAAACAATGGAAGCCACAAAACGACAGAGTGAAAGAGATCTCTAGCCCAAGGTTACGTGAAAGGTGGACAGGAAAGGTCTATTGCACCAGACAAGGAACGCAACACAGTCAAGCCTTGGCCATATGACACCAGGAAGAATTGGACTAGAACAGCCCTTGGAGGCAGAATCCTCAACAACAGCTGCAGTTCTCAGATTCTTCAACCCAAAAATGTCAAAGGCAATTTCACAGGTCAGTGAGAGGGCTTTTTCAACTTTGTGGGATGGGAGCAGGGTCCTTCCCTAGCCCAGGAACTAGGCGGCAGCAGTGGCAGAGGCAGAAACAACATCTATTTGTGGAGACCTCTGCCTAAAGTCCCTGAGGGAATTTAACAGCTGATCTGAACTTCAGTCCTGAGAATGAGAGTGTGGTAAGGAGGAACACTGTTGAGGAGAAGAAATTCTACTACTCGCAGATTCTGGGCAGAAAAGATTTTGGTTGCTCCCAAACCACCGTGGAGGCCAGGAGAAGAATAAATTCCTCTCCTTTGAATGTGCACCTTGAAAAGGTGAGAACTTACTGAGAACTAACAGGTACCCAGAGTATACACTCCTCTTGACAAAGGACTCAAAAGTCAAATAACTGATTGGGAAAATGCCCCCCCCCCAAATAAGATTACAAAAGAATACTTGCCTGGTTAACAGGTGTTTTATTTGATTATTTGGGATGAGGAAGAACAACACTTACGATCAGAGGCCTGTGAAATAAATATGCAATGGGCTCAGGTCATGGAAGAACTCAAAAAGGATTTTGAAAATCAAATAAGAGAGGTGGAGGAAAAATTGGGAAAAGAAATGAGAGTGATGCAAGAAACTCATGAAAAACGAGTCAACAGTTTGCTAAAGGAGAACCAAAAAAAAGAGCTGAAGAAAATAACACCTTTAAAAATAGGCTAACTCAATTGGCAAAACGAGGTCCAAAAACTCAATGAGGAGAAGAAGGTTTTAAAAAGCAGAATTAGCCAATTGGAAAAGGAGGTTCAAAAGTTTACTGAACAAAACAGTTTTTTAAAAGTTAAAATGGAACAGATGGAAGCTAATGACATTATGAAAAACCAAGAAATTACAAAACAAAATCAAATAATGAAAAAATGAAAGATAATATGAAGTATCTCATTGAAGAAACAAGTGACCTAGGAAATATATCCAGGGGAGATAACTTAAAAATTATGGGACTATCTGAAAGCCATGATCAAAAAAGGGCCTAGATACAATCTTTCATGAAATTATCATGGAAAACTTCCCCGATATTCTAGAACAAGAGGGCAAAACAAATACTGAAAAAATCCACTGATAAACTCCAGAGAGAGACTCTAAAAGAGAATATTTTAGGAGTATTAATATACCTAAGGATACTCCTAGGAATATTGCAGCTAAATTTCAGAGTTCCCAGGTCAAGGAGAAAATATTGCAAGCAGCTAGAAAGAAACAATTCCAGTATTGTGGAAATACAGTCAGAATAACACATGATCTAGAAGCTTCTACATTAACGAATTCAAGAGCTTGGAATATGATATTCCAGAAGTCAAAGGATTAAAACTAAGAATCACCTACCCAGCAAAACTGAGTATGATACTTCCTGGGAAAATATGGTCATTCAGTGACATAGAGAACTTTCAAGTATTCTTTACGAAAAGACTAAAACTAAATAGAAAATTTGACTTTTAAACACAAGAATCAAGAGAAACATGAATAGGTAAACAGAAAAGGGAAATCCTAAGGGCCATTCTAAAGTCGAATTCTTTACAATCCTACATGGAAATACAATATTTGTAACTCTTGAGACTTTTCTTATTATTTTGGAAGTTGTAGTGATTATACACACACTCTGTCTCACACACACACAGCACAGGTTGAGTTGAATCAGAAGGGATGATACGTATCAGAAGTAATATTAGCGGATAAGAGAGGAATATATTGGGAGGAGAAAGGAAGAAATGGAACGGGGCAAAGGATCACTCATAAAAGAGGGAAGGAAAAGCTTTTTCAATGGAGGAGATAAGAGGGAAAAAAGTGAAGCTAAGTCTCTTCACATTTGGCTTAAAAAGGGAATAACATCCTCAAGTAATTTGGTATAAAAATGTATCTTACACTACAGGAAAGTAGGGGAGACGTTGACAAATGGGCTGAAGGAAATGGTAGAAGGGAGGGCAAATGGGAGGAGGGAGTAATTAGAAGTAAACACTTTTGGAGAGGGTTGAGTTCAAAAGAAAGAATAGAACAAATGGGGGACAGGGTAGTATTTAGGGAAATATAGCTAGTTTTACACGACATGACTATTATGGAAGTCTTTCTCAAAACTACATGTATATAGCCTATATTGAATTAGTTGCCTTCTCAGTGGGGATAGGTAGGGAGGAAGGGCTAGAAGTTGAAACTCAAAGCATTGGAAAGAAGTACTGAGAAGTGTTTTTGTGTACAATTGAGAAATAAGAAATACAGGTAATGTATTGAAATCTATCTTGCCCAACAAGAGAGAAGATGGGGATAAGAGAAGGATGTGGTGTGACAGGAAGGAGGGCACATTGAGGGAAAGGGTAATCAGAATACAAGGCATTATGGGGTGGGGAAGGGGAAAGATGAGGAGAAATTTTGGAATCAAAATTTTGTGGAAATAAATGTTGAAAACTAAAAAGAGATAAACATTTTAAAAATAAATAAATAAAAATGGTAACGTTGGGGGCTTAGTTTTTGGAAGAAGCTTTGTGTGCCAGATGAGACTCTGGGAAGCTGTTAAGCAGGTCCCTAGCTTTGGATACCCGATTGTTGCCATTTCTCTCTCTGGTAATTATGTATCTATGTAATGATCAGACAACTGGAAGCCTGTCTATTGATCTTCATTTCTTTTATTGTATTCATCTCTCTTGCTGAATGATATATGTGTTTGATCAAAGGAGACTGTTAATCCCTCAAAAGCTGCCCTTCCTTTTAGAAAAGTAGATCAAAGAACCTGTGATAGGAGACCTCTCTGTGTATGTTGGAGTGCTTACTTTTACATCATGGTGACAAGGATTTGATTCACATGAATTAACATGTTTATGGGACCAGGACAATTGTCTGTTATTTCCCAGTGTTTGCCATGGTTCTGTGGAGTCCTGGGAGGTAGGGATGGCCAGAGGTAGGGCTGGGGTGGATTAGCCCAGTTCCTAACTGTGCTGGAGCAGTGAAGGCCCTGAAAATGTGTTGTATTCAGAAACCGGACCAGAGCGATGAGAGCTTGGAATGGAGCCTTGAAATAGGAGAGGAAAACTTTCTTCATACTGATCCAGCAGAAGTGGAGAACTACCAGTGTGCCAGTCTTGGAGAGGTGAGCAATGGAATGGGAGGAGTGGAAGTTGGAGCAGCGAGCTGCCTGGGCAGAGACCCAGGCAAGAGTTAAGAGCACCTGGCTCCTGCTGAAGGAGGAGGAACCCAGAAACTCAGATTGCAGCCCTGGGGCAAGATGGGGACTGTGCAGCAAAGCACTTAGTTTGCTTTTTTATAACATTATCCTGGAACAGTTTGAGACCCAGGGGTGGAGTTGCCTGTGATGGTTGGGGGAAAGTGCCCTGTACCCCTAAGGATACTACCCTGATGGCTTTGTTGCCCAACTGCCCCAAAGGAATTGGAAGTATGGACTTGAGTAATTTTAAGACTGGGTCTTGGCTTATTAGAGCCTAAACCTGAGAGTTCCTGCAAGGGCAGTGTGGGGAGGACTCACCTCTAAGAAGACATTGCTTGGGCATTTTTGTTTAGGATAAGGAAGGAGGAACTGGTTGCTCTCTCCTCAGAGAATGATGTTATGTTATGCATATACCTTTGTGTTTTTTTAAAGCCATTTGACTACCCTCTAATGAGTTGCTATGTTGTTTTTAGTAAATGTGAATTATGCTGTATTTACGTAAGAAATGTTAATGGTTATTCAAATACAAGATGTCAGTTTAACAACTGTGAAAGATCTTGGACCCTAATGTATTAATAATGCATTTTTCCTTATTATTAATGTAATTTTCCTTCTCAGTGGGAAAATCTTCCCCATTCACTAAAGGGTCTGGGAAAATTTGTAGGAGGGCCCACACCTTTTGTTAATGAGGCACTAGTTCTCACGGGTTGTGATGTACTATTCCTCTAAAAAATGTGCAAGTACTCTGAGGATAAGGTTTTACTTTGGGGCTTAGTTTATGGAAGAAGCTATGTGTGCCAGATGAGACTCTAGGAAGCTGTTAAGCAGACCTCCGGCATTGAAAACCCAGATGTTAGTGCTTCCCTCTCTGGTAACTATGTATGTATGTAATGATCAGACAATTGAAACCTGTTTACTGGTCTTTATTTCTTTTCTTGTATTTTTCTGTATTGGTGAATGACTTGACAAAAAAAGATGTTGGTTTTAAAAAGTCAGGGAGGGTGCTTGAGTTTTTAAATCATACACAGAACTTTAAAAACAGGAATAACAGAATCTTAACTACAGTCAAACAGCGATTCTTTTATAAAGACCTCTCAAATTCTACTCTATTAATTCTTTCTTATTCTTTTCTTATATTAACCAGTTTTCACTTGCGTCCTTCCCATTTGAGTCCTAGAGGTGAGAAACAATGTGACTGAATTCATTCTGCTTGGACTGACTCAGCATTCAGAGAAGCAGAAAATAGTATTTGCCATTTTCTTGATGTTCTACACTGCCACTGTTATGGGGGACCTATTATTGTTGTGACCATCAAGACGAATTCCACATTTGGTTCACCTAGGCACTTTTTCTTAACCTACTCGGCCATCACAGCTTCTTGCTTCTGTACCACCATGACTCCCAAAATGATTGTGGACAACCTCTCTCAAAAGAATATTATTTCCTTTGATGAGTGCATGACTCAGCTATTTGTCATTCATTTCGCTGGATGCATGGAGATATCGGGCCTTGTTGTAATGGCCTTTGACAGCTTTGTGGCCATCTGTAAACCTCATGTAAAGTCATCATGAACCTCAGGGTGTGTGGAATACTGATTCTACTGGCATGGACAGGGTCATCTCTGCATTCTATTGACCAGATAATCCTTATCTGGAATGTGCCCTTTTGTGGTCCCAATGTGATTGACCACTATTTCTGTGACTTGCAACCTTTGTTGAGACTGGAATGCAGGACACATATGTATTAAACTTTTCTTAGACTCCAGTAATGGAGCCATATGCTCAGTAAGCTTTGCTTTGCTAATGATATTCTATACAATTATACTGCACTCCCTGAGAAATCATAGTGCAGAAGGGAAGCACAAAACTACCTGTAGCTCCCACATCATTGTTGCCATCAAATTCTTTGATCCCTGCATATTCATATACACCCGACCTCCAACCACTTTCCCTTTTGATAAATCGGTGCCTGTGTTTTATACTATTATAACGCCCTTCTTCAGGACTTTGTTATATATTCTAAGGAACAAAGAAGTAAAAAATATGCCATGAAGAAACTACAGAGCACCTGAGTGACTTCAGGTGACAAATAATACGTTTGGTCCAAATTGGAAGAATTGACATTGATGTATTATAATAACTGAGGCAATATCCAGGAGTTCTTAACCTGAGGTACACGGAATTTAACAATATTTTTATAATAGTATTTCAGTAGAATTTTCAATTACTTTGCAATTCAATGTATTTTATACCTTTAAAAATATTATTCATTTTCACATGAGAAATTTGAAAATGTCATTTGCTGTGGTCTTATCATCATTTCAACTAGTAAAAATCATTACGTATGAGTACGTTATTATGTCTCAGAAAGTGAAGAAAATGTAATAAAATCGTGAAAGAGAGGAACTTTTGTGGTATGATGAAGCAAATGCTAGACATCTCATCCCATCTTTACTTTTAATTTCTTGTTGGACTTGGGAAAAAAAAAAACAACCTTTCTCCTTGTTTTATCAACAAAGAAGTAAATGATTTAGACTATGGAAACTTTAGGGCAGGAATTAGGAACCTGGGGCCTAGAGGCAACTTGTGGTTCTCTACGTCCTTGGGTGTGTACTGTTGACTGAGTCCAGGTTTTACAGAACAAATTCTTTTATTAAGGGGATTTGTTCTATGAAGTTTTCATTCAGTCAAAGGGCTGTACTTGAGAACTTAGGGGGCCACATTTGGCCTCAACAACACGGTTAATGCACAACTGACTAGAGTCTTTCAGATCTCTAAATTTGTGACCTTGTAAACATGGGATAGAGGAAAAGTGGCCCTGAATGAAAAAAAAAATAACGTATCTTGTGAGAAAGAGGTACAGTATCATACTGAGAGTAGTTAAATCTAAGAATCAGAATCGACACTGATAATTTCAGTTCTCAGCCTTTTACCCCTCATAGCTCCACCAACACAATTCACGCCTCCAGTTCACTTTGCATGTTTCCACATTTGAAATTGTTGATCCTCATTCAAGCCTAATTGAGAGAGAATTTTGAAAGACTTACGATTGGTTACATGAATTTCTTCTAAAAAGCAGTCATTTGGAGGCTATCCATCTCATCTTCCCAATATCACAGTTCTATAAACTTGCATTTTACTGAACATGAAAAAAATCGTTCCGTTAAATTGTGATTGAAGTCTTCAAACTTGAGTTCCTACAATCTGATTTATATTCAATCAGAGATATGTTTTACTCACGGGACCATAGCAAATTACCAATGCTCACTTGCCTCAAATATTATGAAACCTTTTTGTCAAGTCTTTCCACCTTAAGTATCTGTTTATTCTACTCCATTTTCCACTTGTTCTTTAAAGTGAAAACTGTTAATCATTTCCTGAGTCTGCTTTCTTCTCCAAAATACATGAATTATTTCTTTCTGGCTTCTAGCATTATATTTTGTGACCTAGACACTCTCAAATTTGACTATTAGTTTTCTGTGAGATTTAGTTTTGCAATACACTTCAGGTAGTGATCAATGGATTCTATCAATTTCAATTTTATCTACTGGATCTAAGATAGAGGGAAATTTTTCATTACAGTGTATTTAAGTATGACATCTCTGCTATTTTTAATGTTGGGATTCAGGTAATCCAATAATTCTTTATTAATCTCTCCTTCATCTATTTTCTAACTCATTTTTCCAATGATGTACTTCACATTTTATTTTTTTTTCATTCATTTGACTTTGTTTTATTGCTTCTTGACGTCTCATGGAGTCATTATTTTCCATTTCTTAATTACAATTTTTAATTGTTTTTTTTTCCTTAGCGAGCTGTAATAACTGTTTTCATTTGGCCTGTTCTATTCATTAAGGAATTATTTTGTTATTTCTTTTTTAATTTTTTAAGACTATTTTATTTATTTTCAGTTTTCTACAATCACTTCCACGTATCTTAGATTTTTTCCCTTTTTCCCTCTCCTTCCCTCCTCCCTCCCCACATCCTCCCTGAGATGGTGTGCAATCTTATATAAGTTCTACACATATATTCTTATTAAATACATTTCCCCCTTATTCATGTTGCATAGAATTAAAACGAATGGGAGAAACCACAAAACAAAACAAAACATAATATACGACTGGTGAAAATTGTCTGCTTCATTCTGCAATCCAATTCCATAGTTCTTTCTCTGGGTGAGAAAGGTGTTTTGCCTTGAGTCCATTGGGAAGTTTTAGGTTCTTACATTGCTGTGAAGGACTAAGCCTGCCAGAAAAATTCCTTGCACACTGTGGTTGATACTCTATACAAAACTCTCCTGGTACTTCTTCTTTCACGCGGTATCAGTTCATATAAGTCCTTCCAGGTCTGATATCTTCCTGTTCATCATTTCTTATAGTACAATAGTATTCCATTGCACTCACATCAAAACTTTTTCAGCCATTCCCCAGTTGATGAGCATCACCTAGATTTCCAATTTCTGGCTTCCACAAAAATAATTGCTATAAATATTTTGTACATGTGGGGCCTTTTGGAATATAGTCCTTGAAGCGATACTGCCAGGTCAAAGGGTATTCAAATTTTTGTAGCCTTTGAGCATAGGTCCAAATTGCTCTGCAGAATGGTTGGATCAGCTCACAATCCCACAAACAATAGAGATCTATTGAGTTTTCTATTAGTAGGCATCCAACAGGTTTCTTCATTTAATGTCCTTGGGATGATGTTGGATCTCACGATTTGATTTGGTTTAATATGACAGGTGAATATAGTTGCGTAAGTTTTCTATTAGTAGGCATCCAACAGGTTTCTTCATTTAATGTCCTTGGGATGATGTTGGATCTCACGATTTGATTTAGTTTAATATGACAGGTGAATATAGTTGCATATATATGAATATACGTACACACACACACGCATGCCCATCTGTGTATGTGCGTGTGTGCTTTAAAATTGTCCACTTGTTCAACCGCAGTAATATATGATAAAAAAATTTCTTGCAATGTGGTCATGATTTAGGTGGTAGATAGGTAGGAGAATAATTGACCTTTTTCTCTTAGCGTTTTCAGTGTCATTTACTAGCACAATGTTTCTCTACCAGTGGTTATATCAGATCCTACTCACTTCTTGTCTGAACACAAACCTAAAATTATTTGAGGTGTAGTGTCTGTGTGTGTGTGTGTGTGTGTGTGTGTGTGTGTGTGTATTTAAGACCTTTACCCATATCTTCACTAGGGCGGACTTACTCACTCCCACCTTTTCCACAGAGATGTGTTTCCTTGTGTCACCCAAAATGGGCAAATTTTGTATAAGACGAAGAGGTTAATCATAAATGTCAAGTGATCTTCATCAGAGACACTTATTCGTTGTTGCTTTACAGGTGCCCTGTGATCACAAAATAATTTGTCCATAAACCTGAAATTATGGAAAATCAGAGTTATGTTACCAACCATTCTACTGAGCCTCTGACCGACTCCATATATTGATAAAATTACATTGATTGCCTTTTTACTTTTGCACCTTGCAACTCTTGTCGGAAACTTGGTTATTATTTTGACTATCACCAATGCCCCCTCTCTCCTAGATACTCCTATGTACTTCTTCCCGCATTTTTTTGTCTTTGACACATTTTCTCTTCCTTTTTTGCCCCCAAATAATAGTGAACTCCATCTATATGGAAAACACCCTTTCCTTTGAAGGCTGCATGACCTAGCTCTTTGCAGCACATTTCTTTTGTGGTTCTGAGATGATTGTCCTCACATTAATGGCCTCTGGTTGATATGCTGCTATTTTTAAGCCATTGCATTATGTCACTCTTATGAAGAAGATACTGCGGGATCTACTGGTCTGTATTGCCTGGACAGTAGGTTTTTTACATTCCTTGACCGGTATTCTACTCATGGTCCAGTTCCCTTTCTGTGGTCCCAATGTGAGTGTTCACTTTATTTGTGGTTGTACACTTTGTTGAAATTGGCATGGACTGATAATCATAGCCTTGGTCTCACGGTTATTACAAACAGCGGTGTCACCTGTACAATTAGTTTTGTTCTTCTGCTTGCCTTATGGGGTCATCCCACACTCTTTGAGGAAATGAAACACTGAGTCTTGGCACAAAGCCATTTGTACCTGTAATTCCCACATTGGAGTTGTTATACTGTTTTTGCTCCATGCCTATTTGAGTATGCACGCCTTCCATCTACTTTCTCCTTTGATAAAGTTCTGGAAATATTATATAATTTTCTTTTCCCTGTGTTAAATCCCTTCATCTATAATTTTAGAAACACAGAGGTAAAAAATACAACGAGGAAGGTGTGGACCAGACCTGTCATTTCTATTGCAAAATAAATAATCAAAATAAAAATTTTTCTTTTGATATATATTTTTAAAAAGATCAAGGTTCATTCATTTTCATGTATTTAGAAGACAACTTTCACATACAAGGCATACTCAAATAGGAGCAAGACATAGGAACAAGGTATTAATTACATTTTAAATATTGTAATCTTATCTCTTCAAATAAGTAAATCATAATCGCTCTGCAGGGTGTATGATTTAAATCTTAACATATTTGAAGGAAATTCAGAGGGAATTGAACAAGTAAAAGTATTTATCAGGTGCCATATCTCTACTAAATATGATGTCAGGCAGTGGTAATAAAAAAAAGCTATAAAAATAAAAGATTTTCTGACTTCAAGCATCAGACATCATATATTTATATAAGAATATGCCAAAAATATGAGTATTCAAATTAATGAAATTAGGGGGCGAAACAGATGGCAGAAGCAAGACGTCTTTAATGTGGTATCTGACAAAAGTTGCAGTAAATTAGCCGCTATGAAATGAACTTGAAGATAAAGCATATAGTATAAGTAGTATAAAAGATACATAGTCTTTCCAAAGGGACAGATCAGGGCAGAAATATATATATATATTTCCTCCAACTATCCTAATACTGAGAAAAATCTCAAGAGTTAGAAATGCTACCTTTCCATGTAGGAATGCAAACAGTTCAACTTTAAAGAGTTCCTTAAATTTCCTCTCTTCGTGTTTCTCTTGGTTCTTTTGCTTGAAAGTCAAATTTTCTATTCAGCTCTAGTCATTTCAAAAAGAATATCTGGGAGTTATCTATTTCATTGAAATTTCTTTTTCTTTGTTCCTAAAGCATTATACTCAGTTTTTCTGGGTATGTATTTCTTGGTTTTAATCCTAGGTCCTTGGACCTCTGGAATATCAAATTACAAGCCCTGTGATTTCTTAAGGCTCCTAGATATTATGCTATCCTGATTGTATTTCCACAATACTGCAATTTTTTTTCTTTCTGGCTCCTGGCAATATTTTCTTCTTCACCTGGGACCTCTGAAATTTAGCTGCAATATTTGACTTTTGAGCTATTTGTCAAGTTAGTTCTCGGCTTCCAGTGGAGGTGAGAGGTGTACTGTCAGCTGCTTGATTCCCCAAAAGTCTGTGGACCTAGTGCTCACGAAGCAGTTGTTGCTGTTGCCCTTGCTTCTGCTGTGACTGCTGCTGATTACTCCACCCCATTCCCCCTCTTCCACCTGGAGGTTCTGACCAGATCACTCTACTAGCTCACACAGGTCCCACAGGTTTTTTTTTCCCATTGACCTTCCAAATTCTCCTCAGTGTTTTGGGATAGTGGAGTCTGGTGACTGCCACAGGTGTGAGAGATTCGGTCCCTACAAGGCCTGCTCATTTTTTTGTCTGTGCCTGTGTGACTCAAATTGGACTGAGCTCTTCTCCCAATGCGGTAAAATAGACACTTCCCAGTGAACTCCTAGGCTGTCTTGGGCTAGTGATTTGCTTCACTCTGTCATTCTGCAGGTTCTGCAGTTCCAGAATTTGTTGAGAGTCATTTATACAGGTATATGGCTGAGGCTGAGGGGAGCACTCTAGAAAATTAATGCTGTTACTCTGCAATCTTAGCTCTGCTCCTCAAGAATTCATTCTGCTTAAATCCGGTCTGGGACATTTATTACCTCTGTCCCACTGAGCAAGACAATTAATCCCTTTCTCTTAATGTTCTCATTTTTAAAATAATTTAGACTCAATAGCTTCTAAAGTATCTTCCATACCTAAATGTGTGGCTAATGGGATCTTTCATTGTGAAAAAGCAATCATTGTCTTTTAAATATTTTCATTTTTCCTCATGAGAATTCAGTTTTTCCTTTCACCCCGAGTATATATGCATTCATATTTAGATTAAATTAAAACAATGCTCAGTTTATGTCATACAGTTTAATGGCGAACTCACTGAGATCACTATGGACTAAAACAGTGTTATAACTTCTTGTTTTAGAAGGGACAATTTATGTGGGCTACAGGGGAGAAATTGAGAGGGAACATTATAGCATTAGGTAAGATAATTTTCAGGCACATGGAGAACATTTTGAGGATACCGAATGTATTTTTATTTTGAAGAAAAATAAAAGAGAGACTACCTTGAAGTGACTAGACTAGGGGAGGAAAACATTTTCCATACATTTAATCATCTCCTACAAAATTGTAAGCTATACGTGGTACGAACTTGTATTTGCCCTTGCAGTTAGCAAAATATTTTGTATATAGGAAAGCTTTAATAAAAGTTATTTTATTGTTGCTTTTGAGGAATACTGGACTAGGAGTCAAGTAGAATTTTTTTCAAAATTGACAATTATACTTAATTGTGTTGCTATTTAGTTGCTTTTTCAGTCATGTCTAATTCTTTTTGAATCCATTTGTAGTTTTCTTGGCAAAGATCCTTTAGTGGTTTAACATTTCCTTTTCTAGCTCATTTTACAGATGAGGAAACTGAAATGAATGGGGTGAAGGGACGTGCCCAGGGTCACATATCTAAGTAAATTTCTGTTGTCAGATTGTAACTCAGGAAGGTGAGCCATTGTGACTCGAAAATGGTACTCTATTCAGTGGGCCACCTACCTGTCCTCTTATGTTTAGTACCTTTTTGAGAATCATTAAGTTCTTCAAGTTCTCCGAATTTAAAATTTTCTATTTGTGAAATGGCAAAAATAATATTTCACTATATTTCTCACGTATTTTGTTATTTTAAGATGTGACAATATATAAAAAGAATTAAAAAAACATTAAACTTTAATAGAAATGCCATTATCATCTGAAGAGTAAATTTTTGCTATTAGAAATCTGTTTTCGAGTTAAGCATATACAGCAAACAGTGACATTGAAATATATGAACTCTCTAATACGTTAATGTGAATGTGAAATTAGAATCGGAGTTCCTATTTATTTTTTAAATAAAAAAATATTTTAAATATTTAATTAATTTATTTTTTCAGTTCTCAATATTCACTTCCACAGGGATTTGAATTAAAAATTTTCTCCCCATTTCTCCCTACCCCAGGACACCATCCTTTCCTCCAGTATTGTCCTCCCCTCCCCTATTATCCTCTCTTCATCCATCCTCCTACCCTGTTTTTGCCTGTAGAACAAAATAGATTTCTCTACCCCATTGCCTGTACATCTTTTTTCCAGTTGCATGCTAAAACAATTTTAAAATTCACCATTAAAGCTTTCAGTTCCATGTTTTCTCCCTTTTCCCCTCCCTACCCTCATTGATAAAACAAGTAATTCATTATAGGTCCTACATGTGTAGCCACACAAAACACTTTCATAATAGTTATGCTGTGAAAGACTAACCACATTTTCCTCTGTCCTACCCTGCCCTCCATTTATTTCGTTCTCTCCCTTGATGTGTCCTCACATAATTGTGTTTGCTTCTGAGTATCCCTTTTCCCACTTTTCAGTCCCTTCCGTTGTCTTCTGTCTCCTGTCCCCTTCTCCCTTCCTGTTCAACTGAATGTGTGTTATTCCCTCCTTAAGCACAATCCCATGAGAGTAAGGCTTACTTATTTCCATTCATCTCCACCCTCCTCTTGTCCTTTGTAAAAGTTATTCTTGCCTCTTTTACGTGAGATGATTTGTTATATTCTACCTCTCCCTTTTTCTTTCACTTAGTACATTCCAGTCAAAATTAAATTTTACTTTTCAGATATTCTGCCCTCATAGTCAGCTCACCCTGTGCTCTTTTTCTATGAGCATGTATGTTGATATGTATACGTATATGTATATATGTGTATCTATACATACACCCATGTGTATATACATATCTACAAATATATAATATACACGTGCATTCAACTTTAATGAGTTAGTTAATACTTCTCTTTAGTGTTTCCCTTTTCAAGTTTCTCTTGCTTCTTGTTTTTGAAAGTCAAAATTTTTATTCATCTCTGGTCTTTTCAACCAGAGTACTTGGAAGTACGCTATTTCATTGAAATACCCTTTTTTTCCCAACTCATCCTCACCCCAGGAACAACGCTCGGGACTGATACCCAGATGAGTAGCTCGATTCCTTTAGGGTTTCTATGAAGAGGGCTCCAAAATTGGATGCTGCTGCTGCCACAGTAGCTGCTTCTGTTCTGAGCCTGGCGCTGGAACTGGACGCCACTCCCCTCTCACCTAGTTAAAGAGCTTTCTTTCTGACCTTTGAAGCTGTGTCTGGCATGTGTGGGTTGAGAAATCTGCTAACTGTAGCAAACTGTAGCTGTACTGCTAACTGTAGCTGGCCATGAAGCCTGCTCAACTCCTGTCTGTTCCGTGTGGCGCAAGCTGGATTGCACTCTACTGTGAGACCAGTACAATAGACCTTTCTTCTCTGTCTTCCAGATTGTCTTGGGCTGGAAATTTCTTTGATTTTGCAATTTTGTGGATTCTGCTCTCCTACAATTTGCTTAGAGTCATTTTATCTGTATTTTAAGAGTTATGAAAGGAGAGCTAGAATAGGTTGATCTTTCTTGTCTATCATCTTGGCTTTGCGCCCATTGTTCCTTATGAGTTTTGGTGTCCTTTAGTCTTACACCTTCTTTGTCCCCCAGGAAGGAAGCCCAGACTCATAGAAAATTATTAGCTTTCCTAAAGTGACAGCTAAACTAACATCCTGAATACTGACCTCCATTCCAATGCTCTTTCTTCAACCTCTGGATGCATATAGTTGAGTTTTGAAATACTTTTCTTATAGCAGTGTGTATTTAAGCATGAAGGCAGTTGGGGTACATGTAACAGGTTAATCATCTCAGAGAGAAATTAGATACCAGAAAGTCTGAGACATTCATCTTATGGGTAAGAACCATGAGTTTGTTGGAAGGTTAAGCATCTTGACAAGGATTACAGGATTAGCAAACTTTTTAATGACATATTTCAACCTAGGTCTTATGGATTCCGAGACCAGGAACTATACACATTATACAGAATTTTCTTGGAAAGGATTTAGCTGAGAAGTGAGCCTGAAGGGCAATGGGACTAAGATGATGTAGTAGTACTTAAGATAACCTTCAAAGATTTTATGAATTCCTTATGAACCGTGGAACTTCAGCAACTCCAAGAAGCAAAACATTGGACAGCAAAATTAAACAAGTCTATGACAATTCTTGGTTATTTCATGAGAAATTAGGAGCTGGTGGAAATTTTATCCTGCTTCAATGATTCTGGGAAGAGAAATGCTATCATTAAACACATAATGAAAGTCACAAGAATTTATGCAGGATAAACAATCAGTATGTCACTTATACAAAGAGCTTTCATGCCTTATTCCTTTTGTCTAACCAGTGACATGCTCTGGAGATAAACATCATTCAATGACTTTTGAAATATTCAAACTTATTTTCCACTGTGGCCATTTGGGGAGATTCCCTCCCAAGACGCAGTAGGGTGATATTGGATGCAATGCAAAGCATCATCTGAGAGTTAGAAATGATAATTGTTTCAATTTAAGCCAAAGGCGCATGGAAAGGGATTAATCAGATGAAGAGTACCAAATGGAAACCAACATTGAAGGGTTGGTCATCCCTAGGAACAATTTTATTATAGAAATGTAAAATCCTTTTGACTGGCAGGTTAGGTATGTACTAAGAAAATTACCTGAATTTCCTTATGCTACTATTTTAGTATTATTTTGCAATGTCAAGGAGCAATAAATTTAAGATTCTCCTGATGAACACACCTTAAAGAAGTCACAACTGTTAAGGAAACTTCCCTAGAGAAACAGTGTGCTTGCTAACTGAAAGAAAATATATAATAAAATTTATACATTTGTTGCTTTAATGAGCAAATGGGGTACAGAGTGGTATTCTGAAAACCACACTGGCTTACTGGTTAGGAGTCCTGGACTTTGCTATTAATTGGATAGTTGTCTTTGGGAAAATTACTTAAGCTCTCTGGGCTTCATTATTAAAATGTTCAAACGGAAACGTCGAATGGAATGATCACTTAGTATTACCTAACTTTAAATTCAGTCACTCTTTTCTCAGAGAAATGAAAGGAGATACATGGGAACATTGGTGAAATCTTACATGGTGTTTTACTATTGGAATTTTGAGTGCTAGACGTAGGATGTCACTGAGAAAACTTTCTCTCAGAGAAGAACTTACTTATGGAAACAAACAATCTGGCCGGTCTTATGAACTTTATTCCTGAATTGATTTCCTTTCATTACATGAAGAAGTTTACCACAGACATTTTTCTAGTCATATAAGTAGTTGACTACAGTTTTCCTTTAATAAATTGTCATGTTGTGAAGTATTTAGAACAGATGGCCTTCTACTAAAATACTCTGATCTTATCCTGAAAGTGCAGCATACACTGAAGTTGTTGAAATCTACAGGAGAGTTCATGGAAGTTTTTCTTTTAGAATGTTTGTCTCTCACTTTTTTATTAATTAGTAGAAAAGTTTTTAAAAAGATAAGAAGAGGCAGAATCAAGTTGGCAGAGTAGAAAGACCCACCCACTCTAGCTCTTCTCCCAAAGAAAAAAAATACCTGTAAAGAAAGACTTTAAAGAAATTTGAGAGCAACAGAAGTCACAGAACATGGGAGTGGAGGAGATTTCCATCCCAGAGTGACCAGGAAGGTGGATAGAAAAGGTCTGCAGCCCTGGACGTAGAGTAGAGCCCAGCCCAGCCCAACCATGGCCATATGGTACCAGGAGGAGCAGGACCGAAGAAGGCTTCGGGGACAGAATCCTTGGCAGCAGTGGCCTTAATTCACAAGTCCCAAAGGTCACTGAGAGGGATTTTGAACCAGAGCTAGGAGGGAGCGAGATCGTCCTCTAGCCCTGTCCCTAGGAGGTAGCGGCAGCAATGGCAGACAGTGGGCAGCTGTACTGACCCAGGCAGAAACCAGGGTTCATTGTTGGAACAGATCAGCTTAAAGCCCCTGGGGAGATTTAGCAGCAGATCTGAACCTGAGTCCTGAGTGGTGGCCCTACACCCACCTAAAGCTCCTGGGGTAAATCTGAATCTCAGCCCTGAGCCTAGTCCTGGTGCATGGCAGAGTTGGAGGCCCTGAGGAGTGAACTCCTCTCCATTTATTTTGCCACCTTGGAGGAACTAAGAACTTACAGGTCACTAGAGTATACCCTACTGTTGACAAAGGACCTGAAAGTCAAGTAAGTGATTAGAAAAATTCCCCAAAAAAAGGGAAAAAATAAAGCTATAGAAGCTTACTATCTTGCTGTACAGGTATTCTCTCCCATCCTTTCAGGTGAGGAAGAACAATATTTACCATCAGAGGAAGACATAAAGGTCAAGGCTTATGCATTCTAAACCTCCAAAATAAATATGCAGTGGTCCAAGGCCATGAAAGAGTACAAAAATGATTTTGAAAATCATGTGAGATGTGGAGGAAAAATTGAGAATAAAACTGAGAGCAATTCAGAAAGATCATGAAAAACAAGGCAACAGCTTACTAAATGAGACCCAAAAAATGCTTACAAACATAACGCCTTTAAACAGAGGATAACCCAATTGGAAACAGAGGTCAAAAAAGGGAATGAGGAGAAGAATTCTTTAAAAAGCAGATTTAGCCAAATGGAAAAGGAAGCTCGAAAGCTCACTTAGTAAAAGAGTTATTTAAAAATTAAAATGGAACAGATAGAATCCAATGACTTTATGAGAGACCAAGAAATTACAAAACAAGAACAACATAATGAAAAAATGGAAGAAAATGTGCAATGTCTTGTTGGAAAAGGAACTGACCTGAAAAATAGATCCAGGAGAGACAATTTGAAAAATTATGGGACTACCTGAAAGCCAGGATAGAAAAAAGAGGCTAGGCATCATCTTTCCTGAAATTATCAAGGAAAACTACCCTGATAGTCGAGAAACACAGGATAAAATAAATGCTGAAATAATATATCACCTCCTTAAAGAGATTCAAAAACAGAAACTACTAGGAATATTGCAGCCAAATTCCAGAGTTCCTAGATCAAGGAGAAAACATTGCAAGCAGCTAGAAAAAAAATCGAGTACTGTGGAAATGCAATCAGGATAACACAAGATCTAGCAATTTCTACATTAAAGAATAGAAGGGTTTGGATTATAATATTCCAGAAGTCAAAGGAACTAGGATTAAAATAAAAAATCTACTCAGCAAAACTGAGTATAATACTTCTGGGGAAAATGGTTATTCAATGAAATAGAGGACTTTCAAGTATTCTTGATGAAAGAACCAGAGATGGAAAGGTAATTTCACTTTCAAACAAAAGAATCAAGAGAAGCTTGAAAGGGTAAACAGGAAAGAGAAATCACAAGGGATTTACTAAAGTTGAACTGGATGTATTCCTACAAAGAAAGATAATATTTGTAACTCTTTTACCTTTTGGAGGAGCAAAATATAAAAGGAGATAGACTGTGGCAGATTCACAGCCCAGGACAGACTGGAAGGTAAACGGGAAGGATCTGTTCCACAGGGGTGAGTTCACAGCACACAGCTTAGCCTGTCCAGCCGTGGAAAAACCCCACGGCAGCCAGAGACAGAGAAAAGGCAGAGTGGCAACCCAGGAAGGGAGATTAGCAGAGCCGAGCGAGTGATAGAAGCTGAGAACCAGATATCTGCCTCAGCAACTTCTGAGAATTTCAGCCCGACGATTAAATGTTTGTAAGTAACCTACTTGAACTTCTGGGAGCCACAGTGGAGGAGTGAATGGTAAGTGCTCTATTCCTCCCTGCCTGTTGAGCTCAAAAGAACCATAAAATAATTTCTCAGAAAAATTCTGGATCATTGGGAACAGTGAACTGGGCAAACAGGCTAGGAAAGTAGCTAGGGGGGATTCCTATTACACTGGCAGAGGCAAACCTGAACGAGAGTAGCTCAAAGGTGGTGAAAACTCCCACTAGCATCCAGGTGTGCCTAAGCACGAGGAGAGAAAAGTAAAGGAGAGATTAATAAAATTTAAATTAAGAAAATTCTTCAACTAAAGAAAAGCTATAGTTTTTATGAAAAAAAACTAATAAAATTTTTAAAGCTTTCGTCAATTTGATTTAAAAAAGGAAAGAAGAAAATCAAATTACCAACATCAAAACTGAAAGGGGAGAACTCACCTCCAAAGAGGAGGAAATTAAAACAATAAATAGAAATTACTTTGCCCAACTCTATGCCCATAAATGCGACAATCTAAATGAGATGGGTCAGTATTTTTAAAACTACAAATTGCCAAAATTAATAGAAGAGGAAGGTGAATACTTAAACAACTCCGCCTCAGAAAAAGAAATTGAACAGATTGTTAAAGAATTCCCTGGGAAAAAAATTTCCCTGGCTGGATGGATTTACAAGTTAATTCAATCAAACATTTAAAGAACAGTTAAGTCCAGTACTATATACACTATTTTTAAAAATTGGGGAAGAAGAAGTCCTCCCAAATTACTTTTATGATTAAAATAAACCTTTAATACTTAAACCAGC
Organism: Potorous gilbertii; assembly: GCA_028658325.1. NCBI lineage: Eukaryota > Metazoa > Chordata > Mammalia > Diprotodontia > Potoroidae > Potorous > Potorous gilbertii. The sequence continues at coordinate 48,819,775 of CM053775.1, forward strand.
AAGAGACAAAACACAGAAAGAAAAGTATAGACCAACGTCTCTAATGAAGGCAGATCCAAAAGTTTTAAATAAGATTTAGCAAACTGAATATAGCATCTTATTACCAGAATAATACATTATGATCAATTGGACAACGTACCAGGAAAGCAGAGCTGGTTCGATATTAGCAAAACTATTAGCATTATCAATCATATCAACAACACCACTAAAAGAGAATGCATGATTATCTCAATAAATGCAAAAAAAGCTTGTGAAAAAAATACAACACCCATTCCTATTAAAAACGCTGGAAACATAGGGATGAAGGGAACTTTCTATAAAATAATAAGC
>CM053775.1:48820604-48831314 GCA_028658325.1 Potorous gilbertii
CACAAAGTGGGAGAAAATTTTGGAACCCAAAATCTTGTGAAAATGAATGTAAAAAGTTAAATAAATTTATTTAAAAAAAAATACAATGGAACAGATGTAGGGTAATGACCTTCAGAGAAACCAAGAAATCACAAAGAAAACCAAAGAATGAAAAAATGGAAGAGCATGTGAAATATTTCATGGGACACACAACTGACCTGGAAAATAAATCCAGGAGAGACATTTTAAAAGTTATAGAACTACATGAAAGCCATGATCAAAAAAAGAGCCTAGACATTGCCTTTCATGAAATTATGAAGAAAGACTGCCCTGATTTTCTAGAACCAGAGGGCAGAGTAAGTGTTCCAGAAATCCACTGATCATCGCCTGAAAGAGATCCAAAAATAGAAACTCATAGGAACACTGGTGGCCAAATTCCAGAGTTCCCAGGCTAAGGAGAAAATATTGCAAGCAGGTAAAAAGAATCAATGCCAGTATTGTGGAAATACAATCAGGATAACACAATATCTAGCAACTTGTACATTAAGGGATCAAAGGGCGTGGAATAGGTTACTCCAGAAGTCAAAAGAACTAGGACTAAAACCAAGAATCACCTACCCAGTATAACTGAGTATAATACTTCAGGGGAAAAATTGGTCTTTCAATGACATAGAGGACTTTCAAGTATTCTTTATGCAAAGACCAGAGCTGGAAAGAGAATTTGACTTTCAAACACTAGAATGAGGAGAAGCATGAAAAAGTAAACAGCAAAGAGAAGTCATAAGGGCCTTACCAAATTTGAACCGTTTACATTCCTACATGGAAAGACAACATTACCATTTCTTGAAACTTTTCAGTATCTGGGTAGTTGGTGGGATTACACACACACATACACACACACATGTACACGCATGAGTGCTCACACCCATATACACATGCACACACACACATAGAGAGCACAGAGTTAATTGAATAGGATGGGATCATATCTTAAAAGAAATCAAGGTAAACGGTGGGAGAGAAATGGAGTGGGAGGAGAAAGGTTGAAGTACAATGGGGAAAATTATCTCTCATAGAAGAGGTAAGCAGGAGCCTTTTTAGTGGAGGGAAAAAGAGTCGAGCTGAGAAAAAAACATGAAGTTTATTTTCATCACATTCGACTAAAGGAAGGAATACAATGCACACTCATTTTGGTATGAAAACCTGTATTACAACACAGTAAAGTGGGGGAGAATGAGATAAGCAGGTTGGGGAGGATAATGGAAGGGAGCGCAATTGGTGGAGGGAGCAATTTGAAGGCAACACTGGGGGAGGGAGAGGATCTAAAGAGAGAATAGAAATAATGGGTGGCAGGACAGGATCGAGGGAAATATCATTAGTTTTACACAAAACGACTTGTATGGAAGTCATTTGCAAAACTTCACAGATACGGCCTATATTGAATTTCCTGCATTCCCAAAGACAATGGTTGGGGAGGGAGGGATGGAAAGAAGTTGTAACCCAAAGTTTTAGGAACAATTGTTTAGTATTTTTCTTGCTGTTAGGAAATAAGTAACACCGGTAATGGGGAACAGAAAATTTCTTGGCCCTGCAGGACAAAAGAGACGATGGGGACAAGAGAAGGGAGGGATGATAGAAGAGAGGGCAGGTTGGTGATAGGGGAAATTAGAATATTCGGTGTATTGGAGTGGGGGGAGCGGACAAATAGAGAGAAAATTTGGAACCCAAAATTTTGTGAAAATGAATGTAAAATGTTAAATAAATAAATTTATATTAAAAAAAAGAAGAGAGAATTTTTTTTTTCTGCAGTCCCAACTAATCATTCAGCTGGGTCTGCAGTGAATTGTAACTCTTTTCATTCCAGATTAGATCAAGGGCAGAGAACTATCGTTTTAAAAGTTTTCAACTAATTTTCTGTATAAAAGTTTGGTGAGTGTCAACCACAGGACAAATGTAAAACAGTTTTAAATTTTCATTTTCAAGACACCGTTTTGATAAATTAATATGTAATACTCTATAAAGCTGAAAAATCTTGCTATTTCAATCTTAACTTGTAGTCATTCTTTGGACTAAGCAACAGTTTAATGTAGTGTTTGAACTTATTAACAACTTCATTTCTAAAAAGTTTTTCTTCCAGAATAAATGTAATCAGAGAAGAAAAATTAGCCTTTGAAATAATGGTGTACATCTATTGAATGTTAAGGTTTAAGTTTCTAGTCACCTGTCATAGATTCTACAAAGTTTACAACTTAAAATGACTTTCCAAAATTGAATAGAGAAATTCAGTGGTGTGGACCACAGCTGGGAATCACAACAGATCAAATGAAACAATAATATAATTTATTGAAATGTCCTTCTCAATTAAACTCACGCAGAAAATGGACAGCTGAAGCATTAGAGTCTTTGAAATAGGTGCAGAAAAGGATTATGGAGTGTACTACTAGCAGGATATTAAAATCACAGGATTTGAAAGTAAAAATCTTATTCACTGAGAAAATACCCACTGGAGTTTTACATCAGAAAGAAAGAATTTTTGTTTGGTTACATTTAGCCCAAAGAAAGAACAGAGCTTGTGTGCCTTTTGCTGTGCTGGTAGGTCAAGTAATACATAAGGCGATAAAGAGAGTGAGGGTGTTAATAGGACAGGAACCTCACACGATGTATACCATGTATACAAGTCAACAAATAGAGAACCGTGTACAAGAGTTTGTGGAATGGTATATATTGATTAATCAAAATTTTCGACACGACTTCCCAAGTCCTTTCGACCAGCAGTTTGCCATGTGGCCATGGTCTTGAGCTGAAAAATGCTCTTCCTGGCCAGTAGAGAGAGTCCATGACTTTACCGAGGCAACAAAAGTTTGTAGGGCATCTATGTATATTCCATCCAAAAAAGAGATGTTTAAATTTAAAACAACATTTACCTCTACACAACAAAATGAGTTGTATGCGGTATTACAAGCATTATTGTATGTTAAAGAACCTTGCAATATCATCACAGACAGCAAATATACAGCACTATTGATACCTAGATTAGAATCGGCCCATAACCCTGCAAGGACAGATACGATTACACAGATAACTATAGAAGTTCAACAAGCAATATGGTCCAGAACAACATTTTATATTACACACATTCGGTCACATTCTAAATTACCTGGATCACTGACAGAAGGTAATGAGATGGCAGACAAAACACTTCAAACATTTTATTCTACTGAATTGGCAAGACAAGCACATTCCAAATTACTTTGGTCTGCATGGTCTTTAAGACATCTTTATGGTATTTCCAGACAAGAAGTTAGATCTATAGTCAAACAATGTGTACAATGTCTTCCATTCTTAGGGCCACTTTCTTGTCATCCTATCAACCCTAAGGGTGATGGCCCAAATTCTATATGACAATTGGATGTTACTCACTATCCATCATTTGGAAGAGCAAAATATATTTATGTCACTGTTGACACATTTTCAGGTTTTATAATGGCAACAGCCAGGAGCGGAGAAGCTGTTAAACATGTGAGGGTACATCTCTTACATTGCTTCGCACATCATGGAGTAAAAAAAGCATTAAAACAGACAATGATCCAGCTTATATCAGTAAGGCCATTGAACAATTTATGGCAGAATTTTCAATTTTACACATCACTGTGATCCCCCATAATCCCACTGGTCAAGCTATAGTGGAACGAGCAAATTGCTCCCTGAAAACTAACTTGCAAAAACAAAAAGGGAGCATTGGACTAGGAGTTGAGGATGGATTACAATTAGCTGTTTATGCTCTAAATTATTTAAAATTCGATGGACAAGAGACACTGGATGAGAATGACACATGAAGTGCTTACAATCTATTGACTTGGAAGATAAATGGGACAATGGTAGTTTGTTGAAACAAGGACTTTCTCGTGGGATGAAATATAGACCATTTTGTAACTTACAAAAGAAATGTAACCCTTTGGCATCTGCATACAGGGTGTTTACCATTTGAGAATTGCCCACACATACTTGTCAGGAGACAGACTTGATTACGGGAACCTACACAGAAATGTTATACTCATGTCACAATCGTACATACTTACCTCACGAAAAATACGTGCCAAACTTTCCTAGACAAATGTACATCAATCATACAGGGTATTCTGCCATTTGAAGACCTGTTCAGGGACTAAACAAAGCTATCTTAGCAATGGGAGGACAAACAGTGCAGGGAATGCCTACTGTAGCATCACCAAGTAAATCTAACAATATTTCTTTAGTGGGTGAAAGAGTCTAGGGAACAAACATATATTTCTATGGGACCGAGACAACAGATCTAAATTGAGGGCATATCGGAATATGAGAGGAATTTTCCGTTTTACATGCCACAGTTTTTCTGCGCAAGCACGTATGGGACCAAATGCAGTAGGGAGAGTGTTTATTGTAACAAGACCTCGATATGCTATGACAGTAATTAAGGCTAATGGGTGGTATTGAACACCCAGTGATGAAGTTCTATGTAGTATGGACAAGCATTTAACACCTATAACTACCAGGGTACGTAGATGTGATTCTTGTGTTGTGCTAGGAATCACGTTATTAAAAGAATCTATTTTAGCATCCACTGCATTAGCTGTATCTATCTCTAATACACAAAACACCATAGTTCAAGCTTCTGAACTGCACACTCTTATGAAAAATGTATCCGCAGGCTTTAAGCAACAAGCAAAAATAGACAATGAATTTTATGAAGCCATTCATACCCTCCAAAAGGTAACTGAAGTCATTGGTAAAGAAGTGTCTATGTTACAGTTACAACAAAAATTGCAATGTGATTATAGATATAGTGCCCTTTGTTTGACTAAAAATTGCATAACGAGTCACAGGTCCAATGGGAAGAAATTAGAGCTCAATTGCATGGGCTAATTCCAGATGATGTTACCCTGGAAATCGAGAGATTAATTGAATTGGCAGAAGAATTAGATGAGGAAGCAGATGTTGATTTTTCCCCTGAAAAAGCGGCTCAGTTCTTCGAAATTGTAAGTTCATGGGGTCATATAAAGACATGGTTTTCACTTTTAATGATAGGATTTGTATTAGTATTTCTAGGACTGCTAATAGTGCCAATATGTATCAAATTTGCTTTGCATAGTGTCCAGGACTCTCTAATATTCAGCAGACAAAACATCATCATCCTGAGGGAAATATTGAGTCAAAGAAATAAGCGGGAATTGTAAGGGAATTGCCAATCCCCAGCCTCTTGGACGGCACTCACCGGTCACGACTCAGGTAAACTGAGGGGAGACTGATAAGGCATGAACAAGATGGCGCTGGGAGGAAGGGTCCCGCCCCTGTTATGCACAAGGCTATTTTCCCGGGCTTTTCAGAGAACAAAGAAGGCCAAAAATGTTTTTCTTTCTAGGGACTACGTGTTCACCCTGGGCAGTGCTGGTCAAAGGTGTATTACTTCCTTATAAGGGCGAACTAATTGTTGTTAGGTTCACTTAGGGCACTGGTGTCAGAAAAGTGATAAAAGCACCACTCACTGCTTCAATAAACGGAGTTCTTACTATCTTGTCTCCTGCGGCCATCATTGGTTACAGCTAAACTCCACCAAGGCCTGCAGGCCCCTGCTGGTCAGATAAAGCCTGTGGGCCTGAAAGATCAGGCCCAGACTCCCGGGTCCCTAACATAGTTTCCCTCTCAATTTCTTCCTTCATCTCCTTCAACCTCTCCTCTAAGAATCTGGATGCTATACCACTTGGAGCTTACATGTTTAGTAATGATATTGCTTCGTTGTCTATGGTTCCTTTTAGCAGGAAATAGTTTGCATCCCTGTCCCTTTTGATTAGATCTATTTCTGCTTTTGCTTTGTCTGAGATTAGGATTGCTATTCCTCCCTTTCTTACATCAGCTGAAGCACGATATATTCTACTCCATCCTTTGACCTTTATCCTATGTGTATTCCCCCATTCCAAATGTGTTTCTTGTAAGCAGCATATTGTTGGATTATGGCTTTTAATCCATTCTACGATCCATCTCCGTTTTATGGAAGAATTCATCCAATTCACATTCACAATCATGATTACAATCTGTGTATTTCCCTTGACCCTCTTTCCCACCATTTGTGCTTTTAGCTCTCCTTTCTCCCTTCCCCTCCTCAATAGTATTCACTTTTCACCACCTCCTTCTGCAGCCTTCCCCTCCTTCTTTTAGCCCCTCTCCCTTTTACTCTACTTTCCTCTTACTGCTTCTTCCCTCCCTTTTAGTCTACCTCCCCATTCTTCCCCCTTCCCCTCCTCCTCCCTATGGAGCTAGTTAGGATTATCTACTTAAGTATATTTTTCCTTCCTTTAAAAAAATCAGATGAGAGTACCTCTCAAACACTGGTCATCTCCCTCACCTCATTCCCTCTATTATAGTTTTGTTCTTCTTCTTGCGATGTATTTGTCATTTTCTGCTTCCTCCTTTTCACATCACCTATTACAATTCCTTCTCATACTTAAATCATGTTTTTTATAATGACATCATTTACTTTATACCCGTTCCCTCTATGTATATCCCTTTTATGTTTCATAATAGCTCCACAATTCTCAAGATTAACAGGTATCCTCTTCCCTTATAGGGAGGTAAACAGTTTGCCCTGAGTAACAAGTTGCTCCCCCCCACATTTACCTTTTTATGATTCTCCTGAGACCTGCATTTGAAGATCGAATTGGCTATTAAGTTCAGGCATTTTTATCAGGAAGCTCTTGAAATCCCTTACTTCTTTGAATGACTTTCTCCTTGCCTGAAATGTTATACTACTCTTTGATGGGTAGTTGAGCCTTGGTTGTAGTCCCAACTCCTTTGCCTTACGGAATATTGGGTTCAATTCTTTCGAAACTTTAATGTAGAAGCTGCACGGTCCTGTGTAATCCTGGCTGTATCTTCTTGATATTTGAATTGTTTCATTCTGGCTTCTTGTAATATTGTCTCCTTCACTTGATAGCTCTGTAATTTGGCAACGATATACCTTGGGGTTTTGAGTTTGGGTTCCCTTTCAGGAGAGGAAAGGTGGATTCTTTCGATGACTCTTTTGTCCTCTGAATCTAGCATTGCTGGGCAGTTTTCCATGATGATTTCCTGGAAGTTATTGTCCAGGTTATTTTCTCTATCATGTGTTTCTGGCAGGCCAATAATTTTTAAGTTTTCTCTCCTGGATCTATTTTCTAGGTCAGTTGTTTTTCCAATTAGATATTGGACATTTTCTTCTACCTTTTCATTCTTTAGATTTTGTGTGACTGATTCTTGCTGTCTCATTGATTCATTTGTTTCTACTTGACCAATTCCATTCTTTTTAAAATTGTTTTCTTCCGTTAAATTTTGCATCTCCTTTCCCATCTGTCCAATTTTTCCTTTTAAGGAGCTATTTTCTCCAGTTAATTTTTGAACTTCCTTTTCCATTTGTTTAATTTTCCTTTTCAAAGAGATGTTCTAATCAGTGAATTCTTTTTTCAAAATTTTAAAATCATTGGCCAGTTTATCTTCTATTTCCTTCTTCATCTGTTCCAGGAAAGCTGCTTGTGCTTGCCAGCAGTTCATGGTCACTACTGAAGTTTCAGATGGAATACAGTCTCAGCTCTGACCTCTTTGGTGTTTGTGTTTTGGTCGTTAAACCCATAGAAAGATTCTATGGTTTTTTCTCCCCTCTGCTTTTTTTGTTCATGATTTTGATTGAGTGTTGTGGCTCCTGGTTCTTTCAGTCAGAAGCTGCAGAACTGTATGTTGAACTGATGTGTGAAAAAGCTAAAAGCAGGTTATTGTTTTGTGGTTCCCTGATCAGCCATGGGGTTAGCTTGTTAAGTGTGAGGGAGGAGTGGTCTGGTCACAGGAGATCTCCTCAGCTGAACTGAGGGAAAGGCAAGCTGAGGGGCTGGTGATCCCAGCTACCCTATTGTCTTTCTGATTCCCCTGGAGTGCTGAGACACCCCTAGATGCTAATGTGTGTTCCCATCCCTCCTGGGGATCCTTTCCTGGCTCTGAGCCCTGCATGAGTCCTAGTGCGAGTTTTCTCTGCCCTGGGTCCTCTGTCGTTCCGGTTTCCCTCTGCCACCATAGGAGGAATCCCCCTTAGCTATTTTTCGAAGTTTCAGGTGTTATGACGTCACTCGCCCCTTTGCTCTTTCTGCTGATCCAGGATATTTCTAGGGAAATATTTTGTGGTTCTTTCATGGTCATCAAGGGCGGGGGGAGGAAAGAGCATTTACTGATCACTCTGCCATCCTGGCTCCAGGAATTTCAAGTGGGTGACTTACCGAAATGTAACCTTCGGGCTGAAGGTCTCAGGAGCTGCTGTGCTGATATCCGGTGCTTCGGTGGCTCTCACTGGTTTGGTTCAGTTTGTCTCTCACCCTGAGCAACATTTCGCTGGTTGCGCCCACAGCTCTCAGCTTTCTCGGATCCCTTTTTCTCCACTGTGCTGACCGCCCTGCACTGTGCGCTGTGGACTCACTGCCATGGAACAGATCTGTAACGTGGACCGTCCAGTCTTACCTGGGCTCCGATTCTGTCACAGTCTATCTCTCACTTGATTCCGCACTTCCAGAATTTGGTCAGATTATCCTTTCAGAGGTAACTGAAGGAGTTTGTCTGAGAGGTTGGGTGAGTTGTTGCTCTCACTCTGATATTTTGGCTCCGCCCCATTAGCTATTCCATTTCTCTGTTTCTAAATGTGCATATCAATTGATTTAATATGGGAGTTAGAAAGCTAAAAAATATTGCCATCATTCTGTCAAAGGAGTTAGTAGTGGATTGCTGTGTATAAACATATATATATTGTACAATGAATAAAGCCACAACTATGATGTGGGAGCCGTCTGATTCTTGAAGGCAGGAAAACTTTCACTTTTATCTTTTTTTTTTTAAATTACCACTGCCTGACATATTACCCTGTAGAGAGCTGACACCTAGTAAATGCTTTTAATTATTCTATTACCATTGGACACACCCTTCAAATATGTGGAGAATTAAATCATATAACCTCCCCAGTAGAAATGACTTACTTATTTGAAGAGATACGTTTGTCATGTTTCAAATTACAGCAGTACCTTGAATCCTATACCTGTTTTAAGTTAGTATGTCTTCTGTATAACATTTGTCATCTCAGTACATAAAAGTGAATCAATCTTGATCTTTTTAAACACATGTATGAAATGAGAAAACGTCATATTGACTATTTTTTTCCAGTATAAAGGGCAGGTCTGGTAAACAATTTTCTAATGGAATTTTTTAAAGTCTATCTGTCTAAAGATGTAGATAAAGGGATTTATTTAAGGTTAGCCATTAGAATATTGGAAAATATTTCCATCATTTTATCAAAGGAAAAGTAAATGGAGGATGTATGTAGTCAAATATGCATGGAATAAAAAACAATACAACAATTGTGATTTGGGAACCACAGGTGGAAAGGGCTTTATGCCAAGCCTCAGTATTTCATTTCTTGAAAGAGTATAGGATGTTCCAATAAGACATAAGCAGGAGAACAAAACTAGTTGTAAAAATGAGTTCACTGTGTGTAATAACCATGAGATCAAGGCTATGAGCATCAGTACAGGACAGTTTCAACAAAGGTTACAAGTGACAAACAAAGTGATCAATCACATTGGAACCACAGAAAGGCAACTGCTCCGTGAGTATTATGTGGGTTAAGGAATGTAAGAAACCTCCAGACCAGGCCACACAGACTAATGGAACATTCAGGTTTTTGTTCATAATAGACACATAATGCAGTAGTTTGCAAATAGCAACATATCAGTCAAAGGCCGTGAATGCGAGGACAATCATTTCAGAACCACCAAAGAAATGTACTGCAAAGAGCTGGGTCATGCAGCTTTCAAAGCAAATGGTGTTTTTGACATAGATAGAGTCCACTATAACCTTGATGGCAACAATGGGGCAGAAACATGCATCAAAAAGAGACAAAAAAGCCAGGAAGAACTACCCTGGAGAGTCTAGGACAGAGGGGGTGTTGGTGATAGTCAAAGTGATAACCAATTTTCCCACAAGAGTAGCAAGGTACAAAAGTATAAAGATCACAAAAAACTATTTTCTTAATGTCTGATGTCTGTGAGAGTCCCAAGAGAATGAATTCAGTAACATAAGTTTGATTTTCCATAATTGCAGGCTTATAAATCAATAATTTAGTGATTACAGGGCACCTGCAAAGTTAACAAGAAAGAAATACCTTTAATGTGGATTACTTCACCTTTGTTAACAAGCTCTTCATGGTATACAAAGATTTCCCATTTTGGGAGAAGCAAGGAAACATGTCTATGGTGAACAGGTGGGAGTGAATAAGGCTGTACAACGAAAATAGGTGTAAAGGTCGTAAATCTCTCTCTCACACAGATACACACACACATACACACACACACATTCACTACACTACACCTAGAATAGTTTTAGGTTTGTGTTGGAGCAAGAAGTGAGCAGGATATGCATTAACCACTTGTAGAGAAACATTGTCCTTGTAAATGATATTGAAAATGCGAAGAGGAAAAGTTCATCTATTCTCCTACCTATCTACCTCCTAAATCATGACCACATTGCCAGAAAATTTTAACATATATTACTGTGGTTGAACAAGTGTTCAATCTTAAATTATACACATACATACACAAATGTGCATGCATGCATGTATATATATATATATATATATATATATATATATATATATATATATATATATATATATATATATATATATATATATAT
>CM053775.1:48831414-48841783 GCA_028658325.1 Potorous gilbertii
AAACTTATAGAATGCCTGGTAATAGAAAACTGAATAGATCTTTTCAAAGTGTGTTTCCTCTAAACTAGTAATGGATGCACACTCTAATAAATAAATTGTTACCATATTTATGCCTTAACACTTTAATCACATATATGGGAGAAAAGGAGATGAAAGAGGATTCATGAAAATTATATTAAGAACATTAGATTAACCAAACCAGGAGTTTAACGACAATATTAGGTTGGATGTGAGATTACCAAGAAATAGTAGCAAATAATTTTAAGAGCTATCTTGGAAAATCAAAGTACCTGAAAGTCTAGTAGGGGATGAGACATTTACACAAAAATCTATGATGCCCAGTTCAATATAAAGGAACAAGAACGAGTCAAACTGAGGATTCATAGAAGATATAACACTTGAACTGGGTCTAAAGGAAAAGAGGGATCTCAACAGGTGAAAATATAAAGGAAGCCCATATTAGGAATGAGGAACTGGGCACAAATATGTGGAGGTAGAGGAGAATATGACGTTAATGGAAAATAGCTAACATTCCAGGTGGTAAGAACAATGCTTATTTGAAGGGTAGAAATGCGAAATGAGCCCAGAAAGGGAAATTAAGGTCAGATTACAAAAGATCTTGGAAGGAGGGTGGAGCCAAGATGACGGAGTAGAAGAAGGTACCTGCTAGAGCTTTTCCCCCAAACTTCTGAAAAAGCCTATAAAAAATTACTCAAACAAATTCTAAAATGCATGGTCATTTTTTGTAAATTTTGTGAATATGTCATAAACACCTGATAAGTTTATAATTCCTATTCCCATTCAATGTTCTCCTAAAGTTTAGCGTATCTAAATTTTCTAAAGTTTCATTCATCTCTGAACTTTTTTTTCTTATTTTAATGTGAAAACACCTAAAACAAAGTCTCAAAGAAAAAATTCAAATTGGACACAAACCCAATAAGAATTAAAGATATAAGAGTAATAGAGGAAATATTAAGGGGGAAACAGTGATAAAAACTACAAAATAGAATCAACATCTTGTCAAAAATGATGCTCAAAAATGCTGAACAATATAACCCCTAAAAACAAAAATTAGCTAAATGGTAAAGAGATTTTAAAAATCTCTAGAAAATAGAAGAATTTCTTAAAAAGACAGAGTTATTACAGCTCAATAAGGCAAAATGCCTTCCACACTCTGAGAAAGAGATATGGCAAACATTCGCAGAATGTAGCAGATCATGTTCGTGTGTCTGTGGGTTTTAGTGTATTATGTTTTGATTTGTTATATGATTTCTTCCACTTATGTCAATGTGACTACATAAAATCACTGTAGTGAAAATATGCTCAATAGGAAAGTATATGTCGAACCTATACAGAATTGTATGCTGTCATGGGGAGGGAGGGGGTAGGGGGGAAGGTGTGGGGGTATAAAATCTTAATTTTAAGGAAGTGATTGTAGAACATTTATAAATAAATAAAATTTAAAAAAAGAAAATAATTATGTAAAAATTGTTGTCAAGAACTGCAAAATAATGACTCCATGAGGCAACAAGAAATAATAAAATAAAGGAATAAAAAAAGAAAATGTGAACTATATTATTGGATATATATATATAACTGAGCTAGAGAAATGATGAGTGATAAGTTAAGAATTATCGCACTACCTGAAATTCAACATAAAATGAAGAGCAGAGGCATAATCTTTCAAAGATTAAAATGAAAAATTGCCCGGTATCTTAGATACTGCAGATAAAATTGAAACTGAAGGAGTCCACAGACCATTGCCTGAACGACACCGCAAGATAAGTCTCACAGAAAAATAAATTTCATTGTCTAGGGCACAAAGAAAATACATGAAGAAACTAGAAGGAAAAAATTATTATATAATGGAGAAACAAGCAGGCTTGGGGAATCTTTAGCAGCTTTTACCTGAAAGAAGCAGAGGACTTAAAATATGATCAGCAGAAAATGGAATACAGAAAAGAGAAGCTTAAATTAGGAAGCTTTGACAAAAAGGTATTACAATATTGGAGGCAGATGAGAGTAAGTAACTTGCTATGACTCCACAGTTAAAACGTATCAGTGACTGAAAATACACCATATCTTTAGGACTTAGGATTGACGATTTCATCCACAATTTGATTCAATGATTTTTTTTTTCATTTTAATGATAAATAAGTTTATAGAAGTATGTTATTGGGAAGATGAAATGGAAAGCCTGCAAATGGCTATTTTTTTGAAGAAATTCATGTAACCTACTGTGTCTAAAAAAATTCTCTGTCAATCAGGCTTGGATGAAGATCAGCATTTTCAAATGTGAGTTTCCGTAATGTAGTTATGAGAGGTGAAATGCTGAGTACTGAAATTAGCAACATAGATTCTGATTCTTAGATTTAATTTCTCTCAGTTTAATACTCTACCTCTTTCTTTCTCAAACCACCTTTTTTTTTCAGGGCCACTTTTCCTCTATCCCATATTTACAAGGTCCAAAATTTAGAAGTCTAAAAGGCTGTAGACAAAGGTAGGGAACCTGTTGTGTTAAGGTTACCTCTGGCCCTCTAGGTCCTCAAGTGTGGCCCTTTGACTAAAGCCAGACTTCACAGAACAAATAAAAGAATTTCTTCTGTGAAACTTGTACTCTGTTAATAGGCCATACCCAAAGACCTAAATGTTGTTCCTAGGCACCAGGTTCCTCAATCCTGCCCTAGGGTTTCTGTAGTCCAAATAACTAATTTCATTTTTTGCAAAACAAACATAGAAAAAGTTAATTTTTTCACCACCTGTCACAAGAAATTTTAAAATATTATGGGAATTGATATCTAGCATTGGCTTCATGATGCCATAAAAGTTCCTCTTTCATGATTTCACTACTTTCTAGTTCTCTTTTTTAAATTAGCTCATTTGTTTTCATTTTTGTCCAATCATTTCTATAAATCATAGGTTTTCTTCGTTCGCTCTTCCTCTCTCCCTGATAAGGCATGCAATCTTATATGGTTTTCTCTACATACATTCTTGTCAAACATATTTGGACATTGGACATGTTGCATAGAGGAATTAAAATGAACGGGAGAAACCATGAGATAAAAACAAAATGTAACATAACACAAGAGAAAATATTACCCTTCATTCTGCATTCCACTTCCATGAATCTGTATCTGGATGTGGATGGCATTTTCCCTCAAGAGTAAATTGGTGTAAGCCCTGAGGGTGCAATCTATTCATAGCAATCTACCCCAGGAACAGAGAACCAAGATGGTCTCACAAATTTGGGTGGAGACAAGGACTGGCAAGAAGTTTTTGCAGGAGCAAACCGTTTCTGGGGAAAAAAAGAAAAAGAAAGGAGGGGGAGGTGCTATTCCTTTCTGCTACATGCCTAAAACAACGGGGAGGGGAAGTCTGCGAAAGTACAGAATGTGTTGAAAATATTTATTTACAAGGTCAACCTGCTGCAAATGTTACAAGCTGAAGAAAAAGAATTAACTTTTTGAGGAGGCTTTGCTCTTGAGAGATTCTCAGAGATCATCTCTCACAATCTCTTATGAAGAGATTACCCTTTGAAGACTCCTCACACCACTCTTGATATATTTCTTCCTTCAAATTGTCTTCTCTGCCCTCAGGCTCATTTCGACCTCCAGTGTCCATCAGGGTCCACCTCCAAGTTTTAAAACTCAGCAGTTGCACATACTCCTCTGCCTTTCCTTCTAATCTGATCATTTTAGCCAGGGTATCTTGAACAGTTCAGGTAATTAGTTGTATCAGGCAGGGGAGATACACAGGGATAAATATTATGCCACAAATTGCAATTAACAGAAACCACAGAATTTGTTTCCACGAACTTCCTCCAAACCAGACCACCATGACATATTAAGTGACTAGACCAATTCTGGATGGGTACATTGGCAATTTTCCTGATATTGTCTGGTATAATTTGCACAAAGCGGCCATTATCATCTATCTTCAGACAGCAGGTGGAGAGATTCAACTTCCCACAAACTCCACGTACTTCAGTCAGCAAGAAATCTAATCCTAGCCTCTGTTGCATAATAACCTCTCTACTTTAAGTTAATTGGTCCGCCAAGAAATGGAGAGCTTTGGAAGTCTGGTTAGTTATTTCCACTATAGGTTGGAGGTGAATAATCATATTTAGCATATAGACAGGGGTTTTACATCCCCAGCTCCCATCCTGCACCCACATTGCTGGCCCACACACTTTAATGATCCTTTCAGGTGGCCAAGTGTTGCCCCATCCATGAGCATTCCTTGTGCTAGCAATGGATATGTATATAGTCCTCCTTGATCTCCCTAGATCATCATACAACTTTGTCCCTAAGTAATCTCCTTCTTGACCTGGTAGGAGAAAGGAATTTTGTTCTAATTAGGCCTATGTAACAGATCTCAATCCAATCTGCCAGAAGGTGAGTATAAGTGGTAAGCCGCAAATCCAGTAATGTCCTTTCAACGCAGGATTCCTACCTTGAAATAACTTTTGCCCATAAGAAGTGGATAATACTCCAAGTCCTCCAGACCCAGTGGTCTTCCTCTCATAAATGTTGAGCTACACTTCCCCAGTTGCTGCTTGTCTTTCCAAGCACAATTATATAACTTCCTGGTTTTACTATCTGCCCTGCAGAACTCATTAACAACATACTTGTCCCATTCCTTTCCTATCTCCATTTTAGTCTCTTAATCGCTGTATTACCCTTAGTACTATTAGCCTACATAGAATGCAACATCTCTGGCTCTACACACATTATTTTGGTCTCTTAGCAGCAGCTCTGCATCTTCAACTACTGCTTGTATGATGTTGGTATACGGTATAATGAGTGCATTTTACTACAGTACCATTTCGAAAAGTCATTACGGTCAGTGTCCACCTTCCTTTATACTGTATACAATCAAAGTGATGGGCTCTCGAGCTGACACTCTTGTCTCTGTGTAAATTTCCATTCACAATTACTTTCCCTAAGTCGTTTCCCTTCTTCTGTTTGATTCAAACTATATTTGCCTTAGACTGATTATGCCAGAGACCAGCGACGTTCCTCATATTCGGCCTAAAACCAGTACCATTATGTACCACATATCTGTTGCTGAGAAGTCACTCAGGCTCCAAAGTCACTGAGACCCACGGCCAATATTCTAATTGTTGAGGCCCCCCACATATCCAACAAATGGTGAGGTTAAAACTACTTGCCATTGCCTTAATTAGTTGTTCAAACTTGTTCCCTTCCCCTTTCTAGGGGGCTTAGATGGGGGCAGGGTCTCCACGACATGAGAGTAACTACTAGAATGGATATTAAGGATAGTCCCATGGTGTTACACTATTATTACAAGTAAAGTGCCTAAACAGAGGAACAGAGACACAAGCAAAATACCCAGAACTAGAACCAGCAACAATAAGGTTGGGATTGCTACACTTAATGATACGAACAGCCTCATAGGTAGGGATAAATCAGGGTTCACCTGTCCAGCCTGTGGGCGACCTCACCGGAGGCATATGTTTAGTCCTTCCAGACCCTCGGTGCCTTTGGAGTCAACTGTCTACTCTGCTGGAGCAGTTACCTGTCCTTTGACTTGGATATGATGAGTCCAACCTTGCTTCTTAGTTTGGATCACTGTGTCAGAAGTCAGGAGGACTTGAAATGATTCCTCCCAAGATACAGAAAGCATCTCTACCTTCTAGGTACGTACCAGTAACCAGTCACCAGGTTCGTATCAGTGAACAGGAAATCCCAGAGGTGGGGTATGGGCAATCAATCCCTTTTCTGTAACAAAAGTAAATGTCTGGTCAAAGATTGTACATATTCTCTCAGAAATCTGTCCTTATTGGGAATAGTAGGGTATCAGTCAAAGTAGTTGGGTAGGGGTGCCTGCATAAAAGTTCATACAGGGACATTCCAATACCACTTCGGGGTTCAGTTCTAATCCTTGACAAGGCTAAGGAAAGATATTTAGTCCATGGAAACTCTACTTCTAAGCCTAATTTGTTCAGCTCTCTCAGTTTTTTGATTCATCCTTTCTATCTTGCTGGAGGATAGGGGATGCCAGGAAGTACGGAAGTCCCAAAATAACTTGAGGGCTGTCATAATAGACTGGAGGACCTTTGAAGTAAAGTGTGTTCCCTAATTTAAATCTATCCTCCTTGTCAGCTTGTATTTGGGAATGATTTATTCTAAAATAATCTTACTTGCCACTGAAGCAGTGGCCTGTACCATGGGGTAGGCTTGCACTCAAGATGTTAAGGGATCTACTGCTACCACTAGCAGGTATTTGCGTCTATGGACAGGGCGTCACTTGGTGAAATCCACCTGGATGCCCTGGAGATCTCCCTTCCTCCGTGGTGCTCAGCATTGATCAGTTTTATTTGTATTTCTACAAATAATGCAGCTATCCATCATTTGATGGGCCAAGGTATAACAGCCAGGAGACACAAATCTGGTCAAAATTGCATCACACAGGTTTTGGACATCCCAGTGACTCCCCGAATGTAGGTGTTGTAATACTTGCCTCATACTGGTCTTAACAATCACTTCTCTCCCATCTGGTAGGAGAGAGGAGGATGGAAAGGGTCAATTCCCCTTACTGTTTATCATACTCCTTTCTTTCCAAATTTTTCCAAATACATGTCCTACTCACTAAGCACACTTGGAGTCTGTAATGTAGGTTTCCTCTTTTTCCTCTAAAACGTTTTAAAGTTTGGTTTGAGCCATACAATTTACCAGTTTCAGCTGAGCAAGTTTTGGTGCTTAGCTGCTTCTACCAAGGGACCAGCTAGATAGACAGCTTAGTTATAAGGTCTCTTCCTAGCAAATTAACTCTTGCCTCGGGGAACAACAGAAGCATCCTCAGTACCTTAGTTGTATGGAGTTTTATTCAAATAAGTTTTTATTCAAGTTTTATTCAATTTCTAGGACTTCACTAACAGTAACAGGAAAGTTTTCTCCCTTTACTCCTCAGATTAGTAACGACTCTCCCAGTTTTGTTCCTTTTGGCATTACTGTTATTGAAGATCTTGTAGCTCCATTATCAATTAAAAACACAACCTCCTGGCCTAATTTATCAAGAGTTTGGGGTGAGTTTGATTGATTCACGAAGCCCCGATACCACTAATCTTCCATTTTCTGATCCTTACTCAGTTGGGGTTAGTCTCGTTTTAAAAGACCCTCCTGGTCACATTCCCAACAACTAAGTGGGGCCCTTAGAGCATCCCTTCTCCCTTGTCCATTTTCCAGATAGGGCTTGGGGCTTGAGACATCATCCAGAAGATTGACCCATCCCCTTCCTTTTCCCTGAAACCTTAAACGTTGATTTCCTGGATCCTTTAATGTTCCTGTCACAGCCTGAACTGTCTGTAGCACAAACTTAGTCTGTTCCTCCTGTTGTTTCAGGGTTTGTAACATAATCCTGGAATGCTGGTCTTGCCCCTTTCTTTTCTTCCTCTCCTCTTGCTACTTACACTTTCTGGCCCACTCCCAAAAGTTCTTCCATGGGCTTATTCTGACATCCTTCTATCCTTTGTAATATTTTATTAATGTCGGGCCATGAATTAGTCACAAAATAAACCTAGAAGAGGCTTTGAGCCACAGGGTCTTCCCGATTAACCCACAAGAATTTTCTCATACTCTCTTTTCGTCTGTCTAAGAACTCCAAGGTGACCTCCTTTCTCTCCTGATGAACTTCCTGTACCTTGTTTAACTTCTGCCTCTTTGGTACTGCATTTCTAATTCCTTGAACAATGATCTCCCTGAGTTCTCTCAAGTTTCCTCTGTGAGTTGTATTATATTTTCAGTTAGGATCTTGGAGAGGAAAGGTTTCCTCACGTCAGGGATCCCCTTGGGCTACTGCTTATGCATAATCCCAAATTTCCATCACAGTCCTCCTAAACTGCCCTTGTTCTTCCCCTATGAAAAGGATATCGAATATTGCCGTTGTCTCACCCCAAGCATACCTATTTGGTTCTAAAAACTGATTAACCTGGTCAGTGACCTCAGAGGGACCCTCAATTAATTTCTTCATATCCTCTTTGAAAACCCTAATTTTTGGACTACTTAGAGGAACTTTCACATAACCAATACCTCCGTGGGCTAATGGGATTTCCTTGAAAAGGAATGCCTTGGGGGGGCAGAGCCAAGATGGCCGAGTAGAAACACACATATTTGGTAGCTCCGAACCCACAGCCCATGGATTTCCTATAAAAGGACCTCCCAACACATTCTGGAACAGTGGAAGCCGCACAGAAACACACTGAAGGAGATCTCTGAAAACCCGACCCCGGGGTTCCATCGCGCCCTGGACAGGAGCAGAACCCTCCCCTCCGCTGGCCACGGCAGAGAGAGGAGCGAGCAGATCCGAACAGGCATCAGGGACGGAATCTCCAGCGGCTGCGAAGGTCCCTCCACCCACGGACTCGCAGGTCAGTGAGAGAGAAGGGCTGAGAGAGGAGCGGGGTGTCTCCAGGACTCAGAAGCCCTCGGGAGGCAGTAGCAGTGGTAGCAGAAGAGGGACCGACAGCCAGAGGCTCCCACAGCAGGCAGGAGCCGGGCTGGAGCTCCATTACAAAAGGTCTCTGCATCAACCCCCTGAGGGAACTGAGCCTGGGATGCAGCCCTCCCCCTAGCTGAGCACCAGCAGATAAGCTCCCATTGAATAGGAGCCAGTCCTGCCGCAAAAAGCCCCGAGGCTAGGGAGCAGCATTTGAATCTCAGACCCAAAACAGTAACTGGGCGGACCTACCCGGGGTTGGAGAGGACTCTCAGAAGTCAAGTAACTGGCTGGGAAAATGCCCAGAAAAGGGAAAAAAATCTAAGTCCATAGAAGGTTATTTTCTTGGTGAAAAAATGATTCCAAGCTTCCTCTCTGAAGAGGAAGAACAATGCTTACCATCAGGTAAAGACATAAGAGTCAAGGCCTCTGTATCCCTAACATCTGAAATTGTTATCCAATGAGCTCAGGCCATGGAAGAGCTCAAAAAGGATTTTAAAAATCAAGTTAGACAGGTGGAGGAAAAACTGGGAAAAGAAATGAGAGAGATGCAAGAAAAGCATGAAAAACGGGTCAAAACCTTAATAAAAGAGACCAAAAAAATGCTGAAGAAAATATCACCTTCAAAATAGGCTAACTCAATTGGCAAAAGAGGTTGAAAAAGCCAATGAGGAGAAGAATGCTTTCAAAACCTGATTTAGCCAAGTAGAAAAAGAGGGGCAAAAGCTCATTGAAGAAAATAATACTCTCAAAATTAGACTAGAAGAGATGGAGGCTAATGACTTTCTGAGAAACCAAGAAATCACAAACCAAAATCAAAAGAATGAAAAAATGGAAGAGAATATGAAATATCTCATTGGAAAAACAACTGACCTGGAAAATAGATCCAGGGGAGACAATTTAAAAATTATGGGACTACTTGAAAGCCATGATCAAAAAAAGAACCTAGACATCATCCTTCATGAAATTATCAAAGAAAGCTGCCTTGATATTCTAGAACTAGAGGACAAAATAAGTCTTCAAGGAACCCACCGATCACCCCGTGAAAGAGGTCCAAAAAGAGAAACTCCTAGGAATATTGTGGCCAAATTCCGTAGTTCCATGGTAAAGGAAAAATTGTTGCAAGCAGCTAGAAAGAAACAACTCCAGTATTGTGGAAATACAGTCAGGATAACACAAGATCTAGCAGCTTCGACGTTAAGGGATCAAAGGGCGAGGAATAGGATACTCCAGAAGTCAAAGCAACTAGGTTTAAAACCAGGAATACCCTACCCAGCAAAACTGAGTATAGTCCTTCAGGGTAAAATATGAACTTTCAATGAAATTGAGGACTTTCAAGCATTCTTGATGAAAAGACCAGAGCTAAAAAGAAAATTTGACTTTCAAACACAATAGTGAGGGGAAGCATGAAAAACTAAACATCAAGAAGTCACAAGGGATTTAACAAAGTTGAACTGTTTACATTCCTATATGGAAAGACAATATTCGTAACTCCTGAAATTTTTCAATATGTAGGTAGTTGGTGGTATTACACACACACACATACACACACACGTACACACACATGTACAGGCGTGCACGCACACACACATACCCACATGCACGCACATACAGAGACAGAGAGCACAGAGTGAATTGAATAGGATGGGATCATATTTTAAAAGAAATCAAGGTAAACGATGAGAGAGAAATGTAATCAGAGGAGAGAGGGTGAAATGGAATGGGCCAAATTATCTCTCATAGATGAGGCAGACAGGAGTCTTCTTAATGAAGGGAAAAAGAGAGCTGAGAGAAAAAAAAACATGAAGTTTACTCTCATCATATTTGACTAAATAAAGGAATAAAATCCATAATCATTTTGGTATGAAAACCTATCATACAATACAGGAAATTGAGGGAGAAGGAGTTAAAC
>CM053775.1:48842283-48867017 GCA_028658325.1 Potorous gilbertii
CTGAAAACTGCCATTATTTTTTTCATTATTTATTAATTAATTAATAATTTCTTATTACTATAATCCCTAATATAAATTTGAGAAAATTCCTTAAGTAGCTATACTATTACTACTACTACTGCTGCTAGAAAAGTAATAGTGTTATTACTACAGTATGATAGTATACTGCTATAACTGCAGTGTCATTATGCTGCTGCTGCTTCTGATGATGATAACATTTAGAGACTATCCAGTATATTTTGTAAAATGTTTTACAAATACTGTTTCATTTGATCCTCAAAATAATCCTTGGAGATAAGAACTTTTACTATTCCATTTTTTTCTGATAAGTAAACTGAAAAAAACACAGGTTAAGGTAGCAAGGATTAGGTCTTTTTGAATCTAGGCTGTATCACCAAGGCACTATGCACACCACCGGTGGTAAATTGAAAGATATTTCTCATTCATTAATAGGCCCGTAAGAATTGCTTAAATCACCTGGAAGCCTAAATCACTGGTGGTGACTATAAATATCCCAGTGTTGTTGGCAAACAAAAACATAAAAGTTTCTCTGTATAGAAGGCAGAAGGAAAACAATTATTTAGGCGCTAGAAAGCCAAATGCCTGAATCAAAAAGTCAAATTCGTCTTGGTGACCAAAAAGTTAATGAAAATGATCTCCACAGGGAGCAAAGTAATTCCAAAGCCTCAAGCCCCTCGCTTCCCCCTCAGCCCGGGCCTTTTCACAAGCAAAAACTCACAAGCCTGAACCTTGTCACACCTGCCTCTGCCATCTCTCCTCTCACCTGACCAGGCTCGCTCACTTCCTCCTGGTTCCACTCCACCTGTCCTGTTCCTCCTGTTCAGTCAACTCTTCTCATGACATGTGACTTAGTTTTCCAGGTGACTTAAGCAAATTATAGGGACCCATTAATGAATAAGAAAGATCTTTCCCTTTAAATTACTATTACATTCGGCCCAAAGATCATTACATCTGTCGGTAGGGCAATGAGTATTAAGAGAACTTCAACAATAATAACGGAAGATAAGCATATAAATCAATATCTTACCCAACATGTGTCAATAGAACTCCACAACAGTATAATGGAGATCACACAAAATGAGATCACACAGAAATATTTTAGAGTGGGGCTTGAACACAAGTGTCACATCACGCCCCCTCAGCAAATGGAGTCCAAAATCTTGGGGCAAGTGGTGAAGGTCTCTTCTTCCGAGCTGTCTCTGCTACAAGAGATTCCATTAGAGAGATCAGTTTTTCAGCATCCAGAGATGATTTATCACCATCATGGTTAGGTAATGACATTTGGCTTAAGCAATTAGGCACCTGCAGGTGGAGACTACTAAGGGTGTAGCAAACAAATTTAGCATACAAATGTAATCTACAAAACCTCAAAAAGGAAGAAGGAGGAGAGCAGACCAGCGGGCATAGAGCACAAACCCGCACAGAGCAGCAGGGAATGGACTCAGAATAGGATTCAGGGCACCACCGGCAGCTGTTCCCAAATTCCTCAATCCACAAATGCCACAGACAGCTTCAAAGGTCAGTGGGAGGGCTCCTTTACCCAGGAAAGGGGAGTATGGTCTGGACATCCAGGTAGCAGGAACGACACCGGCAGGTGCTATTGTCAGAAGCCTCCACCTAGAACCCCTGCGGGAATTAAAAGGATGATCGCAGGCCTGAGTGGCAGCCTTGGGAGACCTTAGCCTAAAGCCCGTGGAGGAACTGAGCCACAGATCTGATTCTCAGCCATGAACTCCACCCAGGGGTGAGGAGAAGCACTGGCAATGGAGCTGGAGTCTGGGGAATTCAATTGCAGATTCTTGGCAGAAAAGTTTTTGGTTGCTCCCAGACCAGTGAGCAGGTTCGAAGAGAAGTAAACACCTTTCCCTTGATTGAGCCACCGTAGAGGAACTGAGAACTTGCAGTTCCCAAGAGTATACCCTCCTCTCGACAAAGGTCTCAAAAGTCAAGTAAGTGGATGGGAAAATACCCAAAACAGGGAGCAAAAAAAAAAGACTATAGAAGACTACTTTCTTGGTGAACAGGTATTTTCTCATATCTTTTCGGATGAGGAAGAACAAAGCATAGCATCAGAGGAAGTCAAGGCTTCCGCATCTAAAATCTCCAAAACAAATATGCAAGATAGAGATAGTCAATACTACCTTCTGAAATCATAATACAATAAAACTTATACGTAATAGAAAGTCAAGGAAACATAAACCAAAAAATAATTGGAAACTAAACAATCTAATCATTAAAAATGAGTGGGTTAAACAACAAATTATAGAAACAATCAACAACTTCATTCAAGAGAATGACAGTAATGAGACAACCTACCAAATTTTATGGGATGAAGGAAAAGTAATTCTTAGGGGAAATTTTATATCTTTGAGTGCCTACGTGAATAAAAAAGAGAAAGAGGAGATCATTGAATTGGGCATGCAGCTGAAAAAACTCGAAAAGGAACAAACTGAAAATCCCCAAGTAAGTATCAAATTAGAAATACTGAAAAAAAAGGACAAATTAATAAAACTGAATTAAAGAAATCTATTGAACCAATAAATAAAACTAGGAGTTGGTTTTATGAAAAAGTCAGTAAAACATTTTTTTCAATTAGATTTACAAAACGAAAGAAGAATGCCAAATTTCCGCTCTCAAAAGTGAAAAGAGTGAACTCACCTCCACTGAAGAAGAAATTCAAACAATACCAAGAAATTACTTTGCCCAACTATATGTATATAAATTCGACAGTCTAATTGAGATGGATGATTATTTTTATATTATTTTTGTTTATTTTTAGTGTTCTACTATCATTACCATAAAACTTGAATTTCCCCTCCCCATATATCCCCCGCCACCCCCCTCCCTCTTTGAGACAGAATAAAATTCTGCAAACAATGTTCTCATACATTCCTATTGAATACATTTTCTTTTTCTTTAATGAAATCGTATCGAAAATATTTTATTTACTCATTTAAAAATGTCTCTTTTGTGTATGTTGTATAATGTAAACTATTATTAGTTCAGTAGTACATTATATAATTATAAATAAGGATACATGTGTTAGACTTATGTGCTTTAATTCTTGACATGTGCTACATGATCAGAAAAGTTTGACAAAATATTCTTGGAGTCGGGGAACACTGGTTTTAGATTCTACTTATTCATGCTATATAACCCTTAGCAAGTCACAACCTGTAAGCATCCCCAGACAGCTCAATAACACGTCTCGTTGAAGAGCAAGTCTTAATCTGTATGTGTATAGGGAGTTTCTTATCAAGAATTTCCTGTAAAAATGAAATCACAAGTCTGCTCTAAAAACATATTTTTTTAATCTCTTTATATATGTGTCTCCCCATATAGGTAATATATATTTTTTGGTGGCAGAGACTCGTGCTTATTTTGTCTTTGTATTCCTATTACTTAGGTCAAGTGCCTGACATTCAGTAGGCGATTGTTGATTGACGCATTCAAAAAATATGTAATAAGACCCTCTCATGAGCATGGTTCTGTGTGTGTGTATGTGTGTGTGTGTGTGCGCGCGTGCACGCGCACGCATAGACAAACCCTAAACTTTACACAGACGACTGGGTTCAAAATCTTGACGAGTCACTTTTCCTTCTCTAGGGCTCAAAGTATCATCTTTGCCTTGTCAACTTCCCAAGGTGTTTATGAAGAAAGCGTTTTGTAAATCACTAAGTTCTCACTTATCAGTAAATATGAGATGAAAAGTTCATTCCCTGCCCTCCACAAACTTAGTCAGTAAAAGAAGACAACTTGCATTGAAAAATGATCCTTGTGGACAATCCTATTTGCTGCAGCAGACCTTATCTAGCAGCATAAGAGCAAGGGGACAGGCAGTGATGGCTGGTAAGGACAGGTCCTTAACTCTTGATTACCTGCTATTCACCTCCCTAACAATTAGTCAATATAGACTTTACCTAGCTGCTTACAACTTGGCCGCTTTTTTGGCCCATCCTCCACCAGTTCTACAACAGGGCAGAGGGAACCAAAGTTCATTTGTAATTTTCTTGTGTACATGTCTGGTCAGAAGACAATGGTTAGTAGGAATAGGTGCAAATCCAATTTTCCCACACAATGAGCTTCATAACGCGAAAGGCGACCAGCTTCAATTTTCTCATTATACAGCGGATAGAAATAAGAGAGAGGGAAGTTACTTTCCCAAGGTGACATAGTAATGGACAAAATCAGAAAGCACCCAGGTCTCGATTCCCAGGCTGACCTTTTCCCACTGTGTATGAGGATGCCTCCTTGATCATTTCTTTTATCCGATTCATTCTTGTGCTACTAAGTATATCAGGAGGTATGGAGAGACTCCAAAAGATTATCCAATTTACCGATGAGATAGGTAGGTTGACAGAATCACCCTCCCATTATCAGAAAGGTTGGGAAGAGAACCCTGACCCCTGGCCCCAGTCTCACAGATTGCCGATGAGAGTCCCAACCTCTGTTCTACAGCTCTCACATAGACCAAGACCATTGCTTTGCCCTTTTTACTCCTACAAATCAAGAGATTATCCTTATTCCTACCCAATGACATGGTTCTCTTGCCAGGGCTGCAGCTACTGGGATTGACCTCTTGGGGGAGGTAATGTACCAGTTTGATCCTATCACCCAGTTAGAGAAATTGACTCCACCCCGAGAGAACCTGAACTGAGTGGGTGAGTGAGTACCCTCTATCCGTTTTATTTTACAGAGCAGTGATGATGCGGAGGGACAAGAGAAACTCACCGCTCTGTTCTAGGTAATTTAAATCTTCACGGCGGGTGTAAAGACAGATGAGATCCAGATTAAACACATTCTTTTCTGAAGTGGTCCTGGACTACTGCCATGGAAACCCCAGAAAGAGAATTGGAGTACTTCTGGGTCTTTTGAGAAAGTGGCTCCAAAATTAAGCTACTTCCTTGTACACATTACCTTCCAGAGCCTCCCAAGGTGCAAACTGATTCTCTGTCCTTGGTCCCTATCTTGCCCTAGAATCTTTGCCAAAATGGAGAAGTGGGGGAGGAGTGAAATTAAAAATGTTAGGAAACTAAGAATATATGCGTAGAGTCCATATAAGACTGCATGCCACTTTGGGGAGGAAGGGGAAGAAAATTTAAAACTTAGGGAAGTGATTGTTGAAAATTGATAACAAATAAATAAAAAGATAAAAAAGAAATGTTGGGGAAGACAGAGGAGAGCAATGACCTAGGATCTGGAGGTCAGAGAAAGAGACCTTTGTGCAGGTAAGCAACAATTTCAGGAATTAAACTTTATTAAGCTTTTGGGCTGCCTCCTTGCAAGGGCAACTGAACCATTGTTCATTTGTGTCCAATTCCTCATGTAGACCATACTGTCCATGAGGTTTTCTTGGCAAAGATATTCTCGAGGTTTGCCATTTCCTTCTCCAATGGATTAAAGTAAACAGATTAAGTGACTTGCCCAGGTTTACAACTTAGTATCTGAGGCAGTGGATTTGAACTTGGGTCTTCCTGATTCCAGGCCCAGCATTCTACCCATTGCGCCACTTGCCTGTCTCCTAACCTTGCATCCACATAACAAAAATAAATAAAATAATCAAAAAAACTTTTAAGACCTGATATTTATCAGCAAATGTATGTGCCGCCTGGCCCATGCCACACTACCATCGGCCTCTACTGTTAGACCATGATCTCATTTACAACTCCTAGTTCTGACAGTCTTGTACTCATCTTTGCATTCTCCAAGATGGCTAATACAATTCCTGGCACACAGTGGGTACTTGACAAATATCCTGTAAATGTGAATTTCCCCTCTCCCCTATCAGGAAATATAGTTTAATACAATAGCTTGTGGATAAAGTATTCCTACCTTATAACGCAGGGAATAGGTAGGATTTTTTAGCGCAGTGAAGCAGGGACGTGCAGAGGAGGTCCACATTCACTTTATGATGAGAGAGATGGTGCCAATGAGGGTGACTCATCCTTCTGGCAGAATCAGGGCCATGACAGTCCAACCCTGCCTGCATGTAGCAGAACAGAGAGTAAGTTCAGGTCACACAAAGAAAATCAATTCTTAAAGGTCCCTGAGAAAGCTTGTGTCTGGAAACTCAATCCAGTCAAAGCAACAAACAAAATTCCAACCAGACTGCTCCTGCCAAGTTGAGGGAAAAAAAGGGAGAGGTAAGCGAAATAAAAATTACCCCACACTCATTTTCTGTGCTTCATTAATTCACCTCATTAGTTCAAAGAATTTTATAGCCAGTTGCTTCAAGAAACAATGTCCTTCCGTATAATTCACACATACTGTTTCTCTTAGGCTCTACTAGAACAAATATGGTTCCCTCTGCCCAGTGCCGCCCATAGACTCCCCTAGTTATAAGATGGACCTTACTGCTCCTTCCTAAGAGGTGAGAGAGACTGGGGCTGAGGACTGGGAAGAGATACAAGCAAGTTCCCTCTTTCTGGTCACCTGAAGGGTAGAGATTCAGGTGTTCAAGGAGCCTTCTGATCCCAGGGTAAGAGAGCTCAAGAAACTAGTGCTTCATTGGATCTTTAGTGTGGAAAAGACGAGTGACATAATAAAGTGAGGGCTAGCACAGGCGGGCCTAGTGGCAGGGAAGACTGGTGGTCTATGCACCCTCAAGCTCCTTGGCTCAGACGCTGGTGACATATGTCACATATGTGAATGTTGAGTGTGACTGAGTCACAAGATCCTCTGTGTATCTGTAGTTGAAATCCTTTTCCGGAGTAGCTTCCTCATGGACTCTGTCCATCATCTGCTTATCCTTGGTCTTATTTTTGACGAGAAAGAAGCTGAAACCTCTGATGAATCTGGCTGCGAGGTAGAGCCGGTTAAGGGACTGGGAGAAGGAGCTGACCACCATGCTGGAACTGGCCAGGACTCCCCCAAACATCGCTGTCACTCTGCAACCAAAATGCTCCACCAGTATACTCCAAATGGGCCCTCGAGTATGGAGTAATGAGATGATAATGGAAGGGAACCAGCATGTTTCACTGTTGCTGGCTTGGAAGTCTTGCCAGAGGTCAGCAAGGAAGATATCAAAGCTAGTAGGGAAGCAAAATTTCAGGCCGTGGACAACCACAGTGGCCAGCAATACCACCCAAGACCATTTGCTTTCTGTCTGTTCTTGGGCCTCAGGCATTTTCTCCTAAAGGAGTCACCAGTTCATACAGGGTCCCCATGCAGAGTAACTCTTCAGCTAGTCTCCTCTCCCTTTCTTAGAAAGGAGACAAACGGTTTCCTGCAACAGGTATCCAGTACCCTGTTTCCCCCCACCACCAACCCCAACTCCTATTGAATACATTTTCACAATAGTCATGCTGTGTAGAAGAACTAAAATAAATGGGAGAAATCACAAAACAAGCCAAAACATTAAGCACACACATAAAAATGTACTGCTACATTCTGCGACTGAATCCCATAGATCTTTCTTTGAATGTGAAAGGCATTTTGCCTTAGATCACTGGGAATTTTTTTTACGTCTTTGCATTGCTATGATGATCCAAGTATAATAGAAAAAACTCTTGCACAATGAGGTTTTTGCTGTGCAGAACGTTCTCCTGGTTTTGCTCCTTTCGCTCAGCATCAGATCATATAAGTCTTTTCAGGCCTCTCTGGTGTTTTCCTGTTCATCATTTATTCCAGCGCAATAGTATTCCAGTATATTCATATGCAATAATTTGTTCAGCCATTTCCCAATTGATGGGAATCCCCTTGAGTTCCATTTCTTTGCCACTACAAAGAGTGCTACGATAAATATATTTCTACATGTGGGACCTGTTCCCATTTTTGTGATCTCTTGAAGATACCGTCCTAGAAGCGATATTGCTGGGTCAAAGAGTATGCACATTTTTGTAGCGCTTTGGGCATAGTTCCAAATCGATCTACAGAATGGCTGGATGAGGTCACAGCTCCACCAACAAGTAGTTAGTGTTCAAATTCAACCACATCCTCTCCAACATTTATCATTTTCCTGTTCTCCCATGCTGTCAATCTGATAGGAGTAGCGTGGTACCTCAGAGGTTTTTTGATGTGCATCTCTCTAATCCAAAGTGATTTAGAACATTTTTTTCATATGATTACAGATATCTTTAATGTCTTCCACTGAAAATCGTCTGTTCATATCCTTTGATGATTTATCAAATGAGGAATGACTTGCATTGTTTTACATTTGACTCAGTTCTAAATGTATTCTAGAAATAAGGCCTTTGTCCCTGAGATTACCTGTAAAAATTCCTTCCCAACATAATACATCCCTCCGAATTCTGGTTGCATTGGATTTGGTTGTGCAAAAATTTTCAGTTTAATGTAATCAAAATTATTTATCTTGCACTTCAAAATCCTTTCTATCACTTCTTTAGTCAAAAATTCTTCACTTCTCTATTAATGTGATAAATACACTATGCCTTGCTCCTCCAGTTTGTCCATGGTATCAATATTTATGCCTATATCGTGTACCCATTTGGACTTTATTCTTGCGTGCAGTGTCAGGCGTTGGTCTATGCCTAGTTTTCGCCACAATGTTATCCAGTTTTCCCAGCAATTTTTTTCGAACTGTGAGTTCTTGTCCCAGAAACTGGGGCCCTTGTGTTTATGAAACAGCATATTGCTATATTCAGCGCCTATCTTGAGTACCTAGCATATTCCACTTGTCTATCCTTCTGTTTCTTAGCCAATATCAAGTGGTTTTGATAATTGCTGCTCTGTATTACAATTTGAGATTCCGTAGAGCTAAACTACCTTCCCTAACATTTCTTTTCATTCATCCCTTTGATATTCTGGACCTTTTTTTCGTCTAGAAGAATTTCGATATTATTTTATTCATCTCTAGAAAATAATGATCTGATAGTTTAATTAGTATGGCACTAAATAGGTAAACTAATTTAGGTAGAATTATTTTTATTATATTGACTCAGTCTACCCATGAGCAGCTGATGTTTTTCCACTTACTTAAATTTGACTTTATTTGTGCAAAAAACATCTTGTAATTGTGTTCATATAGGCCCTGTGTTTGTTTTGGCAGGTAAACTCCCAAATATTTAATAGTGTCTACCCTATCGTTAAATTGGATTTCTCTTTCTATCTTCTGCTATAGGACTTTGCTACTCATGTGTAGGAATGCAGAAGATCTATGCGGGTTTATCTTGTTACCTGGAAAGTTGCCAAACTTACTTCTTATTTCAGGTAGTTGTTTATTTGAATTTCTGGGGTTCTCTAAGTATATCATCATATCATCTGCAAAGAGTGATAACTTAGTTTCTTCTTTGCCTGTTCTTATTCTTTCAATTTCATTATGTTGTCTAATTGATACAGTTAACGTATCTAGTACCATATTGAATAATAGTGGTCATAATGGACATCCTTGCTGTACCCCTGATCATACTGGAAATGCATCTAGCTTACCTCCACGGCATATAATGCTTGCTGAATGTTTTAGGTAGATACAGCTTATTATTTTATGGAAAACTCCCTTTATTCCTATGTTCTCCAGCGTTTTTATCAAGTTCCGAGAGGAGGAGGTTGAGGTCCCCCACTTTTATTGTTCCTGCTACTAGGAAATAAGAGATACAGGTAATGAGGAATAGATAGTTACCTGGCCCTACAAGACAGAAGAGAAGTTGGGGACAAGGGAAGGGAGGGATGAAAGAAGAGAGGTAAAATTGGTTATAGGGGAAATTAGAATGCTCGGTGTATTGGGGTGGGGGGAGTGGACAAATGGAGAGAAAATTTGGAACCCAAAATTTTGTGAAAATGAATGTAAAATGTTAAATAAATAAATTTATTTAATATTGTAAAAAAAAAAGTAAAAAAAAAAAACTTTTGCACCTCTTTTTATCTCTGTCCAATTGTTCCTTTTAGGGAATTATTTTCTCCTGTTAATTTTTGTACTTCCTATTACATTTCTTCCATTTTCCTCTTTAAGGAGATGTTGTCATCCGTTAATTCTGTCTTCATACTTTTAATATCATTGGCCAGTTTTTCTTCTATTTCCTTCTTGAACAATTCCAGGAAAGCTGTTTGTGAATGGAAGCAGTTCATCGTCCCTTCAGAAGTTTCACATAGACGTACATTCTCACTACTGGCCTCTTTGGTATTTCTGTTTTTATCTTTTTCCCCATAGAAAGATTCTATGTTTTTTCAGCTTGTTTTGCTTTTTCCTGCTCGTGATGATGATTGTGTTTTGTGACTTCTGTTCCTTTCAGTTAGAAGCTGCAGTACTTGGTGTTGAGATGACTGATGTGAAAAAACTAAGGGCAAGTGTGTTTTTTTCTTTTTATTTTATATTTCCCTGATCAGCCCTGGGGTAGCTTGTGAAACATGGGATAGGGATGGTCTGGTCAAGGGAGATCTCCTCAGCTGAGCTGAGGCAAAGGCAAGCTCAATGATTTCTGATCCCAACTGCCTTATTATCTTCCCATTTTCCCTGGAGTTCTGAGGCATGCCTGCATCTTAGTCTTAGTTTCCACCCCTCCTGGGGCTCCTTTCCTAGCGCTGAGGCACACCTGGGAGTTTTCACCCCCCCCTCCCTGGGGTACCTCTCCTTTTGGCTCGCTGCTGCCATAGTATGAGAAATCCTCCTTGACTATTTTTCTAGCCTCAACTGTTATGAGATTATTTCCTCCCTGTGTTGTTCTCACTGATCCAGGATTTTTGTGGGGAAATATTTTATGGTTTTTTCGATGTCATCAAGGAGGGAAGAGAGAGCACATACTGATCACTCCTCCATCCTGGCTCCAGGAAGTTAACGTAGGTGACTTAAAGATGTTTATTCTGTGGGCTGAAAGTCTCAAAAAATGGTGCAGCTGATATCTTGGTCTCAGCCGCTTTCATACCCTCAACTCTCTTGGTCTCTTACCCCAAGCTGCCTCTCTGTCTGGTCCTGCCTGCTGCTCTCTGAGATCTCCCTGGGGCCCGCCCACTCCAATGCCTTGGATATACTGCCCTGTGTGCCGTGGGCTCACCACAGTGGAATAGATCCTTTCCGTGGACCTTCCAGTCTGTCCTGGGCTAGGAATTTGCCACAGTCTCTCTCCTCCTGGATTCTTCACCTCCAAATTTTGCTCAGGTTCTCTCCTTAGAGGTATTTGGAAGAGTTGTTTAAGAGCTTAGGTGAGTTGTTGGTCTCATTCCACTATCATGTCTCCTCCTCTGGATTATTATTATAAAAGATAAAAATTGGCCAGACAGACAGAATAAGAAGTGGAATTATCAAATAACCTCATCTCAGAAAAAGAAATTTAGTAGGGTATGAAGGAAATCCCAAGGAAAAAACCTCCAGGGCCATGTGGATGCGCAATGAATTCTATCAAACATTTTAGAAACAGTTAATTTCAATACTATATAGAGTATTTGGGAAACTTGGGGAGGAAGGAATCCTCCCAAATACTATTTACTATAAAAATATGGTTTTTATACCTAAACCAGGAAGAGAAAAAAGAGAGAAAGTAAATTTTTGACCAATTTCTCTAATGAATGCAGATGTAAAAATTGCAAAAGGATTTTAGCAAAAAGAATAGAGAAACTAATCACAAGAATCATACATTATCATCAGGTAAGGTTTATATCTGTGGTACGGGGATGGTTCAATGTTAAGAAAACTGTGAACATTATTGATCATATCAACAACAAAACTAAGAGAAACAGCATGATTATCTCAGTAGACTGGGAAAAAGCTTTAGACAAAATACAACACCCATTCACACTGAAAAGACTGGAGAATATAAGAATCAATTGAACTTTCCATAAAATAATAAGGAATATCTTTCTAAAACCTTCAGCAAACATTAAATGAAATGGGGATAAGCAAGATACACTTCCAATAAGATCACTGGTGAAACTAGAATGTTCCTTATCACCACTATTATCCAATGTGTTACTACAAATGTTAGCTCTAGCAATAAGAGAAGAAAATAAATTGAATGAACTAGAATGGGGAAAGAAGAAACTATGTTATCACTCTTTGCAGATGATATGATGATATACTTAGAAAATCCCAGAGAATCAAGTAAAATACTATTTTAAATAACATATAACTTTAGGAAAGTTGCAGGTCACAAAATAAATCCACACAAATCTGTTTTTCTCTATATTACTAACAAAGCCCAAAAGCAAGAGATAGAAAGAGAAATCCCATTAGTGTTAAGGTAGATACAATGTTATATATAAAGTCTACCTACCAAAACAAACCGAGGGCCTTTACGAACACAATTAAAGAACATTCTTCACACAAATACAGTCAGACTTAAGTAAGTGGAAAAATATCAGTTGCTCTTGAGTGGGCCTAACCAATACAGTAGAAATGCCAATACTCTCCGATTCTACCTAAATTAATTTACTTATTTAGTGCCATACCAGTCAAATTATAAGATAACTCTTTTGTAGAGCTAGAAAAAATAATATTAAAATTCAGCTGAAAGAAGATGGTCCAGAATATCAAGGAAACTAATGAAAGGAAAGTTAGGGACAAAGAAAACATTATGAAGTGCAAAATGGATAATTTTGATTAAATTAAATTGAAAAGTTTTTGCACAAACAAACCAAATTTAACCAGTATCAGGAGGGAAGCAGAAAACTGGGAAACAATTTTTTCAACTCATGTCTGTGATAAAGGCCTCATTTCTAAAATATAGAGGGAACTGAGTCAAATGTAGAAGAGTACAAGTCATTCCCCCATTGATAAATGGTAAAAGGATATGAACAGGCAGTTTTCAGAGGAAGAAATCAAAATTATCTATAGTCAAATGAATAAATGTTCTTCATCATTGCTGATTAGAGTAATGCAAATCAAAACAACTCTGAGATACCACATCACACCTATCAGATTGGGTAACATGATAAAACAGGATGATGATAAATGTTGGAGAAGATGTCAGAGAGTTGGAACACTGATTTACTATTGGTAGAACTTATATTAAATTTTATGCTGTCTCGGGGAGTGAGGGAGGAAGAACAGATGATGGAGAGAGGAGGCAAAAAAATTAAGTTACATGGAATTGATGGAAGAACACAGAAAATATGGTAAGTAATTTAAAAAAATAAAAATGTAGTGATCTCAGGCCATGGACGAGCTCAAAAAGAATTTTGAAAACCAAGTAAGAGAGGTCGAGGAAAAATGAGAGTGACGCAAGAAAATCATGAAAAATGAGAGTGACGCAAGAAAATCATGAAAACCATGTCAACAGCTTTCTACAGGAGACTCAAAAAATGATGAAGAAACACATTTAAAAATAGGCTAACTCCATTGGCAAAAGAGGTCCATAAAGCCAGTGACGAAAAGAATGCTTTAAAAAGCAGAATTACACTGGAACCAATTAAAGTTAGTGACTTTATGAGAAACCAAAGAATTAAAAAACAAAATCAAAAGAATGAAAATAACAGAAGATAATGTGAAATATTTCTTTGGAAAAAAACAGCTAACCTGGATAGTAAATCCAGGAGAGATAATTTAACAATTTTAAGGCTACCTGAATCCCATGATAAAAAAAGATCCTAGGTATCATCTTTCATGAAATTATCAAGGAAAACTATCCTGATATTCTAGATCCAGAGGGCAAAATAAATATTGAAAGAATCCACGGATCACCTCTTGAAAGAGAAGCAAAAATAGAAGTTCCTAGGAATATTGTAGCCAAATTCCAGAGTTCCCACCTCAAGGAGAAAATATTGCAAGCAGCCCAAAAGTAATTTTGAGTATTTTGGAAATACAATCAAGATAAAACAGGATCTGACAGCTTCTTCATTAAGGGATCAAAATACTTAGAATACGATATTACAAAAGTCAAAGGACCTAGGATTAAAAACAAGAACCACCTACCCAGTAAAACTGAATATAATACTTCAGGGGAAAAAATGGGCATTCAAGGCAATAGAGAACTTTCAAGCATTCTTGATGAAAAGACCAGAAGTGAATAGAAAATCTGACTTTCAAATACAAGAATCAAGGGTAGCGTTAAAAGGCAATCTGGAAAGAGAAAACATATAGGAGTTTATGGTGTTGAACTGTCTACATTCCTACATACAAAGATAATATTTGTAACTCATAAGAGTTTTCTCACTATTTGGGTCATTGGAGGAATTATACACACACACACACACACACACACACACACACACACACACACACACATAGAGAACACAGGGTGAGTTGAATAAGTTATGTTGATAACTAAAAAATAAAATAGTGAGAGGAATATATTGGGAGGGGAAATGGAGAAATGGAGTGGGGGTAAATTATTACTCATCGAGAACCCAAAGAAAAGCTTCCTCAGTGGAGGAGAAAAGGGAGGATGTGAGAGGGAAAAAGGGAAGCTTACTCTCTTCACATTTGCCTTGCGGAAACGACATGCTCACTCAGTTTGCTATGAAAGTATATCTTGCACTATGGAAGGGTAGGGAAGAAGGGGACAAGTAGGGTGAGGAGGATGATAGAATGGAGGGCAAATGGGAGAAGGGAGTAATTAGAAGTAAACACTTTTAGGGAAGGATATGATCAAAAGAGAGAATAGAATAAATGGAGGCAGGAAAGGATTGAGGGAAATACAATTAGTCCTACACAACATCATTATTAAGGAAGTCTTCGGCAAAACTACATATATACAGCCTACATCGAATTTCCAGCCTTCTCAGTGTGGATCGATGGGGAGGGAAGGAGAGAAATTGGAATTCAAAGTATTATAAATGAATGTTGAGAATTGTTTTTGCATACAATTGGGAAATAAGAAATATAGGTAATGGGGTATAGAAACCTATATTGCCCTACGAGAAAAGAAAGAAGAAGGGGACAAAGTAAGGGAGGTGTACGACAGAAGGGAGGTCATATTGAGGGAAGCGGTATTCAGTATGCAAGGTGTTATTGGGTGGGGGGAAGGGAGAGACAGGGAGAAAGTCTGAAACTCAAAATTTTGTGGAAATGAATGTTGAAAACTAAAACTAAATAAATAAACATTGAAAAAGAAAGAAGGAAATGATAATCATAAGCAGGGTAGATATAGGGTCAGCTGTGGTTCTGGAATCCATTAACCCTCTGTCATAGCTGTATTCATGGCAGAACGTATGGGTTACGGGATAAAATTTGGTAATCATTCTCTCCTGAATAAACCACAGTTAGTGTATTATATTTCTCATGTACTGTAATTCCCACAGCCTTTGGAACATCGTCTGACTTTTATTTTACCCATATCTTAAATCCCAATGTTATTCTATCAATAAAATTCAATCCTTCAGTTTCTCTGCTAGTTATTTCAGGAGTGTCAGTTTTCACAAGTGGTTTTGTTTCACAAGGAATAATAATTACTCCAACTATTCTATCATTTTTACAAATCTGTATGTACTCATCTCCTAAATTTTGTAATGCTACAATAATTTCTCCTTGACAATTAGATTCCGTCACTCCAGCCAATACATCCATTCCTAGAGCTGCTAATCCTGATTTAGGTAATATTCATCCACAAAGATTTTTAGGGATTCTCATAAATATTCTAGTAGAGATTGTTTTTATTTTTTCCCATCCACACAAAAGTTCCTTCAACAGTGTAAGTCTTATCCTGGCAAAGCAGGTGTCCCTGGATACCATGCTGGAACATCTGGCTTCACAGTCCAATACTCAAAATTTGGGACCATATATGTTTGTTGTTTTATAATTTGAAGATTTAGGATGATCATTGGTCTAGAGGTGTACTTCCTTCCAGAGATCTATTATTCAGATTACATAAAGCAATAAGAAATTATCTTTGCAATATTGATAATAATTCTTAGAAATTAGTTTCCTTAACCGTTCTTTCAATAATCCACTATTTCAATTAACCCAGACACCTGTGGATAATATGGAATATGATATATCCATTGTATATTGTTTAATACACAATATATCTTCATTTCGCTAACTTCGAAGTGTGACACATTGTCCCTTTTAATCTACATTGGGATAACATAATATAAATTTGTGATATCTAAAGTTTTACAGGTGATTTTCTGGGTCACATTCTTATAGGGACAAGCCACTAGTATACCTGAATAGGTGTAAGCACAAGTATATATATAGATTTGAATATAAATATCTTGGTATAGGGGCCCAATATGATCTATTTGCTAAATTCGAGCTGATATTTTCTGCTCCCTACCTCTCTAGTTACTATCTGATGAACAGTTTGCTCCTTTTTCAGCTGACATATATAAAATTATTCAGCTGCTTGTTTTAACAATGAA
Source organism: Potorous gilbertii (assembly GCA_028658325.1). Classification (NCBI taxonomy): domain Eukaryota; kingdom Metazoa; phylum Chordata; class Mammalia; order Diprotodontia; family Potoroidae; genus Potorous; species Potorous gilbertii. The sequence goes on from CM053775.1 coordinate 48,858,493, forward strand.
TGAGAGATACTAATACCTCGGTCTTTTTCTCACTGGTATGTGACATGGACCCTTAAATGACTGGCCATTTAATGGACCCATTTTGCTAGTACTGGACCATCAGTTGATTTCAGAGTAGGGACAATACATTGAGTAGCAATCTTTCCAAGTCAATCAGCATGGGCATTGTACTCATGTTCTGGTGTAGTGAGGGCCACGTGAGCGTCTACATGAAAAACTAACAAATTAGTAACCAAAGACATGTCCCATATATCTTCCCATAATTCTTTGCCCCAGACTTGTTTGCCATCAATATCTTAATTTTGATTATTCCAAATGGGCATCCATGTAGCTAACCATTATTCATCGCCCATAAATCAGTGAATATATGGCACTGTCCACCTGGTTCTATTTTGATAGCTTGGTGTACTGCCACAAGTTCAGCATTTTAACTTCTTCTACTCATCCCAGGACCTTCCAACATACGCCTAGTACATGGGTTATGGGCTACTTATTTCCAGGGTCTTTTGTGGCTCAAATAGTTTGCTGTCCCATCAGTGTAACATGCATGTTTCTTTTGTTCTTCATTAATTATATCATATTCCTCATTCCATTAAACCAAGGACTGTAACACCTGTTGCTTTGGTTCACAGGGTGTGCCACTTCCCTCAGTATCTGTTTGCTATAGATTCATGTAATGCAGAAATTTCACCTTTGCCTGCTCCAGATCTATTTTGAATATACGATTTCTGGTTAATTATGCTATCTTGCTGTGTATGTCCAATTCTATGCGAAGCTGGTATATTCATTACCCTGGTCATAATTGTGATTCCAGGCCTTGGTATTACCTCATGGTCTAAAGTCAGCTGGTCTTTACCAAAGCCCTATATGCAGCTAACAACTCATTTATAGAAGGGGTATATTGAGTTTCCTATGAAGGAGATTTCGTACACCAAAATACTAAGGGGACTTTTCGGTTTAATTGTTTTTCCCGTAAACTGCAGTTTACATCTTCATCCTCTCCACTCACTTGTAATTCCACTGGAACACTTTGCATTGTTTTTGTTCTTTGTTCTCCAAGAGGGCCGTGACATCTACATTATGAAATAACTTGCAGTTGACTTTGATTTGAGTGAGTGTGTGGTGTGCAAGATCACCGACCTCACTTTCTTCCCCTGTGCCATCTAGATTCAGTGGCATGATATTCATTAGGATTAGTGGAGATGGCCCAGGATGCAATGTGAGACACTGGCCCTTTCAGGCTTATGTCTTATCACAATACACACCCGTTCAATGAATAGGTTTCTTTAAGTTACTAAATGGATGACCCCTTTAACTAAAATAGCTAAATAACTAAATAAGCCATTTTTCAAAGACCATAAATATATGGCCAATTGAATAGCATCATTAGCGTCATCAAACTCTTTGCTCTGCTCAAGATCCCAAAGAAATTCATATTTTTCCTAGTAATTTTACATAAGAGTTTTAAAATTTGTCCTAGGTGTGGTGTGTGATTTTACCAATATCCAAATAATCCTATAACCCTTTGGACCTCTTTCTATTGGTGGGGAAAGAAAATCCTCAATCTTTTGTCAGGCTTGTGGGAGAAGATCACACTCAAAAACTTTATGGTTTGAGCTGTCCTTTGAATCTTTGCAGGATCAATATGACACCATTTGCTTTTCATACGTTCAATTAAAAGTGTCAAACTCTTCTCCACTTCTTTTATAGTTTTACCTGTATCATAAGTGATAAGTTGGATCCCAGATAACTCTAACTCACACAAATATTCAGCCAGAATCCTATGACAGCCAATGGATCTTTGCTGATATCCTTGTCGCTATAGTGTGAAAGGATATTGTCTGTCCTGCCAAGTGAAAGTAAATTGGTCCCATTGTTTTGAATCTATTGGGATAGTAAATAAAGCACTGGGTAAATTAATAAATGCATACCAAGTCTCATCATGTTTCTGGATCTTTTCTATTAAGCTAATGGTATCTTGAACAGCAGCATAAAAGGGGGAGTGATTATAATGTAGTGTCATCCTCCATATACCATTTCACTTTCATGCTGACCAAAGAGGATTATTCCATCAAGAGGTTGTAGGGATTAACACTCCTGCCTCAATATATTCCTTTACAATAATGGTAATCTCATCATGACCACCTGGCACATGAGAGTACTTTAAGGAAATCAGGTACAATGATTGTTTCCATTTTTATTTTACCCACGATAACTGCATTAATGCTTATCTTCCTTACTGCAAACTAGTATCTCCCCTCATGTAAATTTAAAGTCATAATTTGCAATATATCTATTCCAATGATGTATTCAGAAACGGTTACAATTACTATGGTATATTATTTCTTAGATAATTGTCCAATTTTCTTCATTAAATTGAATTACCTGGCTGATATTTCAGCCCCTCTCAATCCTGTCATTGTGATAGGAGCTCCATGTTTAAACTTCTCAGCATATCCATTTATAAGTGACGCCCCCAACCTGGTATCTATTAATGCCCAAGTTACAGTATTTGAGGCTTTTTTCCAACATATGGTCAAATTCATATGGGGTCTGTTATCCCATCTGTGTATTTCTTTAATCTGAGATGGCGTTTGGTCAACTTCTGATTCTCCCTGAAGGTGCAACAAACTTGAATACAAAGGGTCAGCAGGGTCTTGAGGGACAGTTCTTATTTCTCTATTTTGTATAGGATCAAGTTCCTTTTCTGTATAAATTCTGTATAGTTCATTAGTTGAAATCCCATCTCTGCTTGCAAAATCTACCCCTGATCTCAATGGAGCAGGAAATAATTCTCTCCTTGTCAATTTATTCTGATTTTGATTCTGCTGACTACTTGCTCTTCTCCCCCTAGGAATTTTCTCTTTCCCCAGTCCACTAAGTCACTTCATGGTGAAAACTTGTCCAACACCTGTGAAAGAGGATACCATATCTTTCTAATTATTGGAGTCAAAATCATGTGCTTGTAAGTTAGAGGAGTCATCTTCACTATTAAGTTGCTATGGGAAACTTAAAAGGGGGCATCATAGCATGCAAGTACTATGATCATTATGGAAGTTGTCATTACCTCCTCCTTTAGCTTACTTACACAGTCCCTAAGTGAATACCAGGGTCTATCTCCACTAGGTCACATAGAGTCAGAATAATACTACCTATTGCAACCTTCTGCAGCCAAAGCTAAGATAGTTGTACTGTTACCTTCTTGAATATTGTAATCACTAAAAACTTCTTGTAGAAAAGAATTCTGACTAATAACTACAGATTTTAAACACTTCAAGTTGTCTATAGATACTCCTCCAATCCCTTATTCACTGATTATCACCTTCCAAGATATTAACGATTCTACCATTCTTTGGGTGAACCAACTCAAGATATCTCTTATCTCCTGGCAGTAAGACTACCAATTATTTCCCTAAACACTGGTTACCTCCTTGGTTCTCCTGTTCCTTTCCGACTGCTTGTAATATTTTGTCCTTGAATTGTAAACTCTGGGATTTGGTTATAATATACCCAGGAGTTTTTCTTCTGGGATTTCGTTCAGGTGAGTAGTGAATTCTTTCAATTTCTATTTCACCCTGTGGTTCTAGAATTTTCAGGGCAAATTTCCTTGATATTTTCTGAGAAGATGATATCTAGGGTCTTTTTCTAATATTAATTTTCAAGAAGACCAATAATGTTTAAATTATCTCTCATGGATCTATTTACCAGGTTCAGCGTTTTTCCAAGACATTTAAAATTGTCTTAAAAGATGCTATTTTCATCAGCATTTTTTAGTCTCCATTTACAAGCTATTGACCCATTTTTCATGATTTTTTTTCATCATCTCATTTCTCTGTCCAATTATTCCTCCACCTCTCTTAGTTGATTTTCAAAATAGTTTCTGAGTTCTTCTATCTCCTGAGACCACTGCATACCTTTTAGAGGCTTTGGATATATAAGCCTTCACCTTTCTGTCTTAGTCTGATGGTAAGCTTTGTTCTTCCACATGTGGAAGGATCGAAGACAATGCCTTTTCACCACAAAAGTAACCTTCTGTAGCCTTATTTTGCCCTTTATCGGCATTCTCCTTGTCAGTTACTTGACTTTTGACTTCTTTGTCAACTGAAGAGTACACTAGCCTAGGCTTCAGTTGTTTCATGCAGCTACTCTCTGAGATATTTCTAGGGACCTGTATGTTCTCATTTCCTCCAAGGTGGCACAATCAAGGGAAAGATGTTTACTTCTCTTCTGGTCTCTGTTCTTGTCTTTGAGCAACCAAAAGCACTCTTTTCTGCCCTAGAACTGTGAGTAGAATTCCCTCTTCACAGTCACTACTACCTTCACAAGGCCATGGCTCCTCTTCACCCTAGGACCACCACCCAGACTGAAACCCAGACCAGCAACTCGATTCCTCCGGGGTCTTTCAGTTGAGGTTACCAAAAGGGCAAGCTGCTGCCATAGTGGCTGACTCAGCTGTGGGGTTGGTGATAGGGCCTGATGATGATTCTCTCTCAGTCAGTTGAAAGAGAGTTCTTACAAACTTTTGAAGTTTGTATTTGACATTTGTGGGTTGAGAAATATGGGAAATGCAGCCACTACCCATGATTCCATGCCCTGAAGCCTTCTCCAGTCCTATTCATGCTGTGTGGTCCATGGTGGACTATGCCTTGCTCCAAGCCTGGTGCAACACACTTTTCCTGATGACCTTCCAGGCTGTCTTGGGCTGGAAATCGGTATCACTCTGTCATTTTGTGCCTTCTGCTTCTCTAGATTTTGTTTAGAGTCATTTGTGCAGATATTTTATGGGCTATGGGGTGTGAGCAGATCCATCCTTCTATTCCACTATCTTGACTCTGCCACGCATGGCATTTAAGAAAAAATTATTTTAATTTGTTCCCACTAAAGCATTTTTCTGAATGTATCTTTACACATATATGGAGAAAAACTTCTTCCTCTTGCTTAGTGATTAGCACAATTATTAAAGAGCAAAAAATCAAGCAATAATGAAAAAGTTCTCCCTCCTCAAAGTCATTATTGTTTCCCTTTTATTGGACCACATTACTGAAAACGTGCCTCCAGCATCAGGTCCTACACTCCAGGTAATTAACATTTTCAACCCCTTAAAAGAAACTTATGTAGCTGGAGCAGTAAAAGCTCCTGTGATCAAAGTGAAATGTCTTTGATTCTAACATCTCCCTCTCTTTCTGCAAAAGGAATTTTTTCAGAACTGTTTATTGTTTATCTTGACTGAGAACCTTTAAAACTACTAGCAAGCACATGCCGATTACACTAAAGCTTCCATGAGTCTTCTGGACGCAGTTTTCAACACTAGTGGAGACAGAACACAGTTTTGATATAAATTTACAACTCTATTTTTCTTCCCTAATTTTCTAGCTCTAAAATGCTTTGCTGCCCACTAAGTACAGGTACACCAGGCCAAAGCAGAAAGACAAAAATTATATTTGAATAGGTCAATCTTAAATAAGTTAAGCAACATTAAGCACACTCATATTTGGTATATTTACTTTGGTTTTGAGGTCCAAATCTGACAGACAGAATATTCTTTCAGGCTATTTCTTTTCTTGTGCAGTCTCCATCCAATTCCATATTTACCCAACAAGGGTGTTTCCATCTGCTATATATGAATATACAGGGTCAAAGTATATGAGGACAACAACGATGTCAGAGCAGCAGACAGAAAGAGTTTTATACCTCCCTTGTGTACTCTGGTTTTTTGGTAATTTGTTTTATTTTCAAATTAATTTATTCATTTTCAGTTTTCCACAATCAGTTCCCTAAATCTTAAAGCTTCTCCCCTTCTTTTTACCTTCCTTCCCCCCTCTTTACTCCCTCCCTCACCAATAAGACGTGCAATCTAGTATGGGTTCCACACATAAATTCATGTCAAATAGACTTTCACCTTAGTCATGTTGCATAGAAGAATAAAAAAGAATGGGAGAAACCATGAAAAACAAAACAAAATTTGTGCAAGAAAATATAATCTGCTTCATTACGTTACTCAATTACATAGTTCTTTCCCTTGATGTGGAAGATATTGGTCCTTGCATTGCTGTGAAGAGCTAGGCTTACCGAATATTCCTCGCACACTGTAGTTATTATTACGTACAATGTTCTCTTTGTTCTGCTCCTTTGACTCAGCATCAATTCAAAAAAATCCTTCAAGACCTCTCTGAAGACTTCCTGTTCATCACTTCTTCTAGCAAAATAGTATTTTATTACATTCGTATAAAACAACTTGTTCAGCCATTCCCCAATGAATGGGCATATCCTCAATTTCCAGTTCGTGGTCACCTCCAAGAGAGCTGCTATAAATAATTTTGTACATGTGGGACCCTTTACCACTTTTATAATCTCTTTGGTTCACAGTCCTAGAAGAGATATTGCTGACTCAAAGAGTATGCCCATTTTTGTACCTCTATGAGCATACCAAATTGCTATCTAGAACAGGTGAATCAGCTCACAGCTCCAACAACAGTGAATCAATGTTCAAACTCTCCCATATCTTCTCCAAAATTTACCACCTTCCTGTGTTGTTTTTAATTTTAGCCAATCAGATAGGTGTAATTTGGTAGCTCACAATTGTTTTGAATTTCAAGTCTCTAATCATTAGTGATTTAGAGAAGCTTTTTCATATGATCATAGATAACTTTAATTTCTTTCTCTGAAAACTGCATGTTCATATCCTATGACCATATATCAGTTGGGGAACAACTTATATTCTTGTATATTTAACTCTGTTCTCTATTTTAGAAAAGAATTCTTCATCACATATACTGGTTGCAAAAATTCTTTCCCAGTTTTCAGCTTCCCTCCTATTCTTGGTTGCATTGGGTTTGGTTGTGCAAAAACTTTTCAATTTAATGCAATCAAAATTATGAATTTTGCACTTCATAACATTATATATCTCTTGCTTGGTCAAAAATTTCTCCATTCTCAAAAAATCTGACAAGTATACTATTTCTTGTTCCATACTTTGTTTATAGTTTCAATCTTTATACTTAGATCATGTATCTATTTGAATCTTATTCTTGAATATTGTGTCAGGCATTGGTCTATGCCTAGCCTCTGCAACACTGTTATCCAGTTTTGCTAGCAATTTTTGACAGCCAGTGAGTTCTTATCCCAGAAGCTGAAATCCTTGGGTAAATCAAACAGAATATTGCCACATGCATTGCCTACTGTGTCTTGAATACCTAACCTATTCCATCAGCCTGCCTTTGTTTTTCTTAGCTAGTACCAACTGGTTTTGATGATTTCTTCATTAAAATAGCATTTGCAATTTGGTAGGCCTAGGCTGCCTTCTATAGCATTTCTTTTCATTAGTTGCCTTGATATTCTGGACCTTTTGTTCTTCTAGATGAACTTTGATATTATTATTTGTATCTCTAGAAAATAATTATCTGGTAATTTGATTGGTGTGGCATTGAATAAGTAAATTAATTTAGCTACTATTGTCATTTTTGTTATATTGACTCAGCCTACCCCCTATTAACTGATAATTTTTCCATTTACTTAAATTGGACTTTATTTGTGAGAGAAGTGTGTTGTAATTGTGTTCATTTGCACTCAAGTTTGATTTGGCAAGTAGACTCTCAGACATTTTGTAATGTCTACGATAACTTTAAATTGGATTTCTCTTTCTATCTCTTGCTGTTGGTCTTTGTTATTAATGTATTTTTTTAGTAATATATTTGTTTATTTTTTAAGTTAAATAAGTTTATTATTTCGAGTAGTTTCTCAGTTTTATTCTCTAAGATTCTCTAAGTATATCATCATATCTTCTGCAAAGAGTGATAACTTAATATCTTCTCTGCCTATTCTAATTCCCTCAATTTCTTTTTCTTCCCTTTTTGTTAAATCAAACATTTCTAGAACCATATTGAATAACAGTGTTGATAACGGATATACTAGTTTCACCGCTGATCTCATTTGAAATGTACGTGTGGCTCATCCCCATTACACATAATGCTTGCTTATGTTTTTAAGTAGATACTGCTTATTATTTTATAGAAGGCTCCATTTATTTCTATGACCTCTAGTGTTTTAAATGAGAATGGGTTTTGTATTTTGTCAAAAGCTTTTTCTGCATCTATTCTGATAATCATGTGGTTTCTGGTAGTTTTGTTGTTGATATGATCAATAATGCTGACAGTTCTCTTAATAATGAACCAGCCCTCCATTCCTGGTATGCATCCTACCTCATCATAAATTATTATTCTCATGATAAGTTGCTCTATTCTATTTGCTATCTCACTTAAAATTTTTGCATCTATATTCATTAGATATATTAGTCTACAATTTTTTTTTAATCGGTTTTGGCAGTTTCTGCTTTAGGTATCAGAACCATATTTGCGTCATAAAAAGAATTTGGTAGAAATGCTTCCTCGTAATTTTCCCAAATAGTCTGTATAGTACTAGAATTTGCTCTTCTTTAAATGTTTGATAGGATTCACTTATAAATCCATCTGACCCTGGAGATTTTTTCCCAAAGAGTTCGTTGATTTCTTGTTCAAGTTGCTTTTTGT
>CM053775.1:48867517-48885437 GCA_028658325.1 Potorous gilbertii
CATCTTTCTAATGTGGGAACGAATAATGAATTAATGTGAAATGTAGAAGCTGCATTTTAATATAAATTATTTTTTTTCAACATGACAATTTGTCAAAGTCTCAATTTTGATTTTTGTCAGAATGATAGGAATGGTAATCTAAAATGGTATGAAGTTCAGTTTTGTAGGAGAGTGGACATCTGGATTTCTACAAGAAGATAAAGGGAAGAAGATGCTGAGAAGCTGTGCTAAAGACTACTTGAAGGAGCATTCAGACCAGAAAACTGCATAAGATGATACTTCTCAGTTCATTAATTTACCTCTTCCTTTTCTGTCAATGCGTCAGTCAACTTTGCTCCCTTCTCATATTCATATAAAAGCGAGATAGATGAAGGGAAGAATTCATAGGGGAAAGAATGTGAGGAGGTATTTATTGATTGGATTTAGAGGGGAGGAATATGGGGGGGATGTACGTGAACCTTGAACTACCTATTCCCACATCCCAATTCAGAAAATGCTAAGCATGACTGGGAAACCAGCAGACAAAGTTATGGAAGGTTATAGCATTTAAAAATTTTAAAGTTGTTTACCGTCATTTATAATTATTACTTTAATTACTAAGCTCCCAAGTCTCATGCTTGGAAGTCAGACTTTGTCAATATTAAATTATTTAGGCCTTTTAGTTTGGGCAAGGAAGGAGGATGGGTGCCAGTGGAAAGAGAGGACAGATGATCCAGATGGGGCAAGGAAATCGATAAGAAACGTGGGACTATGTTACAAGAATATGAACAAAACTTTGGTTGAAAGCTAGCATGTGAGAAGTCTTCAAAAGAATAAAATAAGTGGAGGGATTGAATGGGAAAAGATTTAGTGAAGATTTCTCAGGAATATGGAGTCTTCTCCCCGGAGTGGAAGAGACCTTAGGCCCAGGTTTCCATTCCTCCAGTCAGGTGATTTCCATATAAGGTTATATATTGCATTAGGGTCAGTGATTGCATATGGCTCACTAACTCCTCAATACCTAATCTGCATATGTGCAGGCAGTCTGCAGTCCTCACAAAGGTCCACCTGATTTGCATAAGTTCTCGGTGCCCAATTTGCATGGGTCATCAGTGCTTCATTTGCGTATATTTTAAATTCCTAATTTGCACACAATGACACGTGTTTTTGTGGGCTTTGTAACATTCAGGAGCGGGAAATTTGAACCCGGTTTCAAAAAGAATTTGTTAGATTTCGCATCTGGAATGTAAGACTGTGCTTCTCAGCCAATGAGAATAATGGTCAGCTGTGGGAGGGGGATTTCAAAGTCAGGGTCTATATAAATTTCCATTCTGCTCTGTAAGGTACCTCTTAATTCCAGCTTTACTGGTGAAGGGACCTCCCAGTTTCCCAGGAAAACCGAATATAGGATATTTTCTCTTTTTAATAAATTAAAAGACACCACAGGTTGCCAGACCATATATAGAAGGACGTACAGGATGCTTGGTAAAAATAAAAGGACATGCACAGGGTATTAGATAATAAAGAAATGGTCATCACATGATGCTAGATAAGAGATAACTGAACATCAGATGATGGCAGAAAATACGAAAAGACATTGGTCTGAGATGAGCCATAAAGAAAATGACATTAAATAATGCCAGCTTATAAATTGAGGCCACCATAGCATGCCATAAAAAAAGGAAAGGGACATGCCATGTTGCTGGGTTAAAATAAAAATACCTAACAGGACATTAGATAATAAATTGAAGATCATCTCATGATGCTAGATAATAGAAAATTGGACATCAGATCATGCCAGATAATAAGAAAAGACATCAGACTGAACTAGGCCATAAAGAAAATGACATTACATCACGCCAGGGAATAAATGAAAGGATATCACATGTTTCAGACGAAAAGTAAAAGTCGTAACAGAATGCTGGGTAATGAATGAAAGGACTCCAATGCTTGTAAGAAAATAAATAAAAAACATCCCTTGATTGTATACAATATAAAAAAGGTCATCACATGATGCCAGGTCACAACATATGACATGAGAAAGGGATAGGCAATAAATCAAATGAAATTACATGATGCCAGGTAACAAATTAAAGGACATCACTGTTTGTGAAACACTAAATAAAAGGATATGAAAGGATGCTAATTAACATGTATAAGGACACCACAATGTGGTAGATAATATATAAAAGATCATCACATGATGCTAGACAGTAGATATTTTGACATCAGGTGGTGGCAGGTAAACAAAAAGGAATCAGACTGAGCTAAGCCATAAATAAAATTACATTACATGATTCCAGGTAATAAACTAAAGGACATCACAGGTTGACTGACAATAAATGAAACGACCTAACAGAGTGTTGGTTTAAAACAAAAGAACATCACATGATATTATAAAATAAACAAACGATCATTACATGATTCTAGAAAATAATAAATTGGACATCAGGTGATGCCAGGTAATAGGAAAAGACATCAGACTGAGCTGCAAATAAATAAAATGATATTTCAAGATTGCAGGTAATAAGCCAAATGACATCACAGGTTGTCACATAATAAAATCAATGACATAACAGGATGCTTGATAAAAACAAAAAGACATCACAGGGTATTAGATAATAGAGAAAGATCATCACTTGACCTTAGACAATAGACAAGTGGATTTCAGATGATGCCAGGTAATAAGAAAAGAAATCAGAGTGAGTTAGGCCATAAAGAACATGAGATTTCATGGTGCTGGCTTATAAATTCAAGGACATCACAGGTAGGTGGGCATTAAATACAAGGACATAACAAGATGCAAGGTAACAAATGAAAGGACAACACAATTTGGTAGGTGATTAATAAAGGATCATCACATGATTCTAGAAAACAAATACTTGGACATCAGATAATGCCAGGTAAAAAAAGATATCACACTGATTGGGAATAACAAAAGTGACCTTACGTGATCCCAGGTAATAAATTAAAAGACAGCACAGGTTTCCAGACAATAAATAGAAGGACGTATGGGATGCTTGGTAAAAATAAAAGGATATGCCTAGGATATTAGATAATAAAGAAAAGGTCATCACATTATTCTAGATAAGAGATAATTGAACATCCGATGATGGCAGAAAATACGAAAAGACATAAAACTGAGCTAGTATATAAAGAAAATGACATTACAGGAGGGCACGGAATAAATGAAAGGACATCACATGTATTCAGACGAAAAATGAACGGTCGTAACTGGATGCTGGGTAATAAATGAAAGGACACTACTGCTTGTCAGAAAATAAATCAAAAACATCACTTGATGTTCTACAATAGAAAATGGCACATCAGATATTGCGAGGACACAAATAAGACATGAAAAAGGGGTAGGCAATAAACCAAATGAAATTACACGATGCCAGGTAAAAACTTAAAGGCCATCACAGATTGCCAAAAAATAAAAGGACATCAAAAGATGCTAGTTAATATGTATAAGGACATCACAATGTGGTAGATATTATATAAAAGATCATTGCATGATGCTAAAAAATAGTTAATTTGACAGCATATAGGGGCAGGTGAAAAAGAGACATCAGACTGAGCTAAGACATAAATAAAATCATATTATATGATGTCAGGTTATAAAACAAAGGACATCACAGGTTGACAGACAATAAATGAAATGACTGAACAGGATGCTGAGTTAGAATAAAAGAACATCACAGGATATAAGATAATAATAAATAGATCATCACATGATGCTAGAAAATAAGAAATTGGACATCAGCTGATGCCAGGTAATAAGAAAAGACATCAGAGTAAGCTGCAAATAAATAAAATGATATCACATGGTGTCAGGTAATAAATCAAATAACATCACAGGTTGTCAGATAATAAAAACAATGACATAACAGGATGGTTGATAAAAAAATAGGACATCACAGGATATTAGATAATAGAGAAAACATCATCACTTAACCTCAGCCAATAGACAAGTGAATTTCAGATGATGCCAGGTAATACGAAAAGACATCAGAGTAAGTTAGGTCATAAAAAACATGACATTACATGATGCCGGTTTATAAATTGAGGGACATCACAGGTGGCCAGGCAATAATACAGGGAAATAACTGGATGTAAGGTAAGAAATGAAAGTTGAACACAATTTGTCAGATGATTAATAAAAGATCATCACAAGATTCTAGACAGCAAATAATTGGACATCAGATATAGCCAGTTAACAAAAAGGTACCATACAGATTGAAAATAAATAAAATTACATTACATGATGCCAGGTAATAAATTAAAAGACAGCACAGGTTTCCAGACAATATATAGAAGGACATAAGAGGATGCTTGGTAAAAATAAAAGGGCATGCACAGGATAGTAAATAATAAAGAAAAGGGCATCACATGATGCTAGATAAGAGATAATTGAACATCGGATGATGGCAGGAAATACAAAAAGACATCAGACTGAGATGGGCGATAAAGAAAATGACATTAAATTATGCCAGGTTATAAATAAAGGGCACCAGAGCATGCCAGAAAATAAGGAAAGGGACATACCATAATGTTGGGTTAAAATAAAAGAACCTAACAGGACATTAGATAATAAATTGAAGATCATCTCATGATGCTAGATAACAGTTAATGGACATCAGATGATGCCAGATAATAAGAAAAGACATCAGACTGATCTAGGCCATAAAGAAAATGGCATTACATGAGGCCAGGGAATAAATGAAAGGACATCACATGTTTCAGACGAAAAATAAAAGGTCTTAAGAAGATGCTTCATAATAAATGAAAGGACACCACAGTTTGTCAGAAAATAAATAAAAGACACCATTTGATGGTATGCAATAGCAAATGGGGCATCAGATGATGGCAGGTCACAAAATATGACATGAGAAACGGATAGGCAATAAACCAATGAAATTACATGATGCCAGGTAACAAATTAAAGGACATCACAGTTGGCCAACAATAAATAACAGAATATGAAAGGATGCTAGTTAATATGCATAAGGATATCACATTGTGGTAGATAATATAATAAAGATCATCACATGACGCTACACAGTAGATATTTTGACATCAGATTGTGGCAGGTAAACAAGAAGGTATCAGAGTGAGGTACGCCATAAAAAAATGATATTATGATGTCAGGTAGTAAACTAAAGGACATCACAGATTGATTGACAATAAATGAAAGGACCTAACAGGGTGCTTGGTTAGAATAAGAGAACATCACAGGATGTTTGATAAGAAACAAAAAATCATCACATGATGCTAGAAAATAAGAAATTGGACATCAGGTGATGCCCGGGTAATAATAAAAGACATCAGACTGAGCTGCAAATAAATAAAATGATATTACACGATGCCAGGTAATATTTGGAATGACATCACAGATTGTCAGATAATAAATACAATGACATAACATGATGCTTGACAAAAATAAAAGAACATCACAGGATATTAGGTAATGGAGAAAACATCATCATTTGACACTAGACAATAGACAAATGGATTTCAGATGATGCCATTGAATAAGAAAAGACATCAGAGTGAGTTAGGCCTTAAAGAAGATGACATTACATCACGCCAGGCTTATAAATTCAAGGACATCACAGGTGGCCAGGAAATAATACAAGGACATAACAGGATGTAAGGTAAGAAATGAAAGGACAACACAACTTGTTAGATGACTAATAGAAGATCATCACGTGATTCTGGATAAAAATAATTGGACATCAGATAATGCCAGTTAACATAAGATATCACACTGATTGGGAATAAATAAAAGGACATTACATGATACCAGATAATAAATTAAAACACACCACTGGTGGCCAGACCATAAGTAGAAGGCCGTATAGGATGCTTGGTAAAAATAAAAGGACAAGCCCAGGATATTAGAGAATAAGGAAAAGGTCATCACATGATGCTAGGAAAGAGATAGTCAAACATCAGATAATGGCAGAAAATACAAAAAGACATCAGACTGAGATAATCCATAAAGAAAATCACTTTACAAGAGGCCAGGGAAAAAATGAGAGGACATTACATGTTTTCAAACGAGAAATAAATGATCGTAACAGGTTGCCGGGTAATAAATGACAGGACACCACTGCTTGTCAGAAAATGAATATAGACCATCACTTGATGCTATACAACAGAAAATGGGACATCAGAAGTTGTGAGGTCACAAAATAAGACAGGAGAAAAGGGCAGGCAAAACATCAAATGAAATGCATGATGCCAGGCAATAAATTAAAGGACATCATAGTTTGCCAAACGATAAATCAAAGGATATGAAAGGATGCTGTTAATATGTATAAGGACATCACAATGTGGTAGATGTTATATAAAAGATCATCACATGATGCTATACAATAGATAATTAGACATCCGATGGGGGCAGGTAAAAAAAAGATATCAGACTGAGCTAGGCCATAAACAAAATGATATGATATGATGCCAGGTAATAAACTAATGGCCATCGCACGTTGACTGACAATAAATGAAAGGACCTAACAGGAGGCTGGGTTAAAATAAAAGAATATCACAGGATATTAGACAATAAAAAAAAAGATCATCACATGACGCTAGAAAATAGGATATTGGATATCAGGTGATGCCAGGTATTAAGGAGAAACATCATACAGAGCTGCAAATAAGTAAAATGATATTAAATGTTGCCTGGTAATGATTCAAATGACATCACAGGTTGTCAGATAATAAATACAGTGACATAACAGGATGCTTGCTAAAAATAAAAGGACATCACAGGACATCAGGTAATAGAGAAATGATCATCACTTGTCCACAGACAATAGACAAGTGGATTTTAGGTGATGCCAGGTAATAAGGAAATACATCAGAGTTAATTAGGCCATACAGAACATGACATTACACCATGCCGGCTTATAAATACAAGGACATCACTGGTGGCCAGGCATTAAATACAAGGACTTGACAGGACGTAAGGGAAGAAATGAAAGGATAACACAACTTGGTAGATGATTAATAAAAGATCATCACAGGATTCTAGACAACAAATAATTGGCATGAGATAATGCCAATTAAAAAAGATAACACACTGATTGGGATTAAATAAAATGACATTTCATGATGGCAGGCAATAAATTAAAAGTCACCACACGTTGCCAGACCATAAATAGAAGGACGTAAAGAATGCTTGGTTAAAATAAAAGGCCATGCGGAGTATTTTAGATAATAAAGGAAAGGTCATCACATTATGCTAGATAAGAGATAGTTGAATATCAGTTGATGGCAGAAAATAGGAAAAGACTTCAAGCTGACATGGGCCATAAAGAAAATGACATTAAATGAGTCCAGGGAACAAATGTGAGAACATCACAAGTTTTAAGACGAAAAAAAATTGTCGTAATAGGATGCTAGGTAGTAAATGAAAGGACACCACTGCTTGTCAGAAAATAAAACAGAAACATCACTTGGTGTTATGCAACAGAAAATGGGACATCAGATATTGCCAGGTTACAAAATAAGACATGAGAAAGAGGTAGGCAATAAATCAAATGAAATTACATGATGCCAGGTAACAAATTAAAGGACATCACAGTTTGCCAAACAATAAATTGAAGGACATGAAAGGATGCTAATTAATGCATATAAAGACATCACAATGTGGTAGATATTATATAGAAAATCATCACATAATGCTAGACAATAGATAATTTGACATCAGACTTGGCCAGGTAAAAAACAAGGTATCAGACTGAGCTAGGCCATAAATAAAATATCATATGATGCCAGATAATAAACTAAGGGACATCACACGTTGACTGACAATAAATGAAAGGACCTAACAGGATGCTCGGTTAGAATAAAAGAACATCACAGGATATTAGATAACAAACAAAAGATCATCACATGATGCTAGAAAATAGGAAATTGGACATCAGGTGATTCCAAGTAATAAGAAAAGACATCAGACTGAGCTGCAAATAAATAAAATGATATTACATGATGCCAGGTAATAATTCAAATGACATAACAGATTGTCAAAAAATAAATACAATGACATAACAGGGTGCATGATAAAAATAAAAAGACATCACAGGATATTAGATAATAGAGAAAATATCATCACTTGACCCTAGATAATAGACAAATAGATTTCAGAAGATGCAAGGTAATAAGAAAATTCATCAGAGTGAGTTCGGCCTTAAAAAACATGACATTACATGATGCCGGACATCACAGGTAGCCAGGAATTAAATACAAGGACATAACAGGATGTAAGGTAAGAAATTAATGGACAACAGAACTTGGTAGATGATTAAAAAAAGATAATCACATGATTCTAGACAACAAACAATTGGTAATCAGATAATGCCAGTTAATAAATGCTATCACACTGATTGGGAATAAATAAAATGACATTATATGATGCCAGGTAATAAATTAAAAGACACCACAGGTTAGCAGACCATAAATAGAAGGACGTATAGGATGCTTGGTAAAAATAAAAGGACATGCACAGGATATTAGATAATAAAGAAAAGGTCCTCACATGGTGCTAGATAAGAGAAAAATAAACATCAAATAATGGCAGAAAATACGCGAAGACATCAAATTGAGCTAGTCCATAAAGAAAATGACATTACATCAGGTCAGGGAATAAATGAGAGGACATCACATGTTTTCAGATGAAAAGTAAACGGTCGTAACAGGATGCTGATCATAAATGAAAGGACACCAGCACTTGGCAGAAAATAAATCAAAGACATCCCTTGATGGCATTCAACAGAAAATGGGACATCAGATGTTTCCAGGTCACAATATTAGACACGAGAAAGGGGTAGGCAATAAATCAAATGAAATTACATGATGCCACGTTATAAATTAAAGGACAACACAGTTTGCCAAAAAATAAATTAAAGACATGTAAGGATGCTAGTTAATATGTATACGGATATCACAATGTAGTAGATATTATTTTAGAGATCATCACATGATGCTAGACAATAATTAATTAGACATCAGATGGGGCAAAAAAAGATATCAGATTGAGCTTGGCTATAAATAAAATGATATTATATGATGCCAGGTAATAAACTAAGGGACATCACACTTTGACTGACAATAAGTGAAAGGACCTAACCGGATACTGGGTTAAAATAAAATTGCATCACAGGATATTAGATAATAAGCAAAAGATCAAGAAATGATGCTAGCAAATAGGAAACTGAACATCAGATGATGCCAGGTAATAAGAAAAGACATCAGAATGATTTAGGTCATAAAGAACATGGCACTACATGATGCCGGCTTATAAATTCAAGGACGTCACAGGTGGCAAGCTATAAAATAGAAGGACATGAAAGGATGTAAGGTAAGAAATGAAAGGATAACACAACTTGATAGATGAATAATGAAATATCATCACATGATTCTAGACAACAAATAATTGGACAGGAGATAATGCCAGTTAAAAAAAAAGCTATCACCCTGATTGGGAATAAATAAAATGACATTAAATGACGCCAGGTAATAAACTAAAAGACACTAAAGGTGGCCAGACCACAAATAGAAGGACGTATAGGATGCTTTGTAAAAATAAAAGGCCATGCACAGGATGTTAGATAATAAAGAAAAGGTCATCCCATGATGCTAGATAAGAGATATTTGAATATCAGATGGTGGCAGAAAACACACAAAGACCTCAAAGTGAGCTAGTCCATAAACAAAATGACATTACATCATGCCAGGGACTAAATGAGAGGACATCACATGTTCTTAGATGAAAAATAAACGGTCGTAATAGAATGCTGTAATAAATGAAAGGACACCACTACTTGGCAGAAAATGAATCAAAAACATAGGAAATTGGACATCAGGTGATGCCAGGTAATAAGAAAAGACGTCAGACTGAGGTGCAAATAAAAATTGATATTACATGATGCCAGGTAACAAATCAAATGACATCACAGGTTGTCAGGTGACAAATACTATGACATAACAGGATGCTTGATAAAAATAAAAGGACATCACAGGGTGTTAGATAATAGACAAAAGATCATCACTTGAATCTAGACAATAGACAAGTGGATTTCAGATGATGCCAGGTTATATGAAAAACATCAGAGTGAGTTAGGCCATATAGAACATGATATTACATGATGCTGGCTTATAAATTCAGGGATATCCCAGGTGACCAGGCATTAAATACAAGGACATAACAGGATGTAAGGTAAGAAATAAATGGACAACACAAGCTGGTAGATGATTAAAAAAAGATCATCACATGATTCGAGACAACAAACAATTGGACATCAGATAATGACAGTTAGAAAAGCTATCACACTGATTGGGAATAAATAAAATGACACTACATGGTGCCACGTAATAATTTAAAAGACACCACAGGTTCCCATACCATAAATAGAAGAACATAAGAGGATGCTTGGTAAAAATGAAAGGACATAGACAGGATATTAGATAATAAAGAAAAGGTCATCTTATGATGCTAGACAAGAGATAATTGAACATAAGATGATGGCAGAAAATACGAAAAGACATCAGACTGAGATGGGCCATAAAGACAATGACATTACATGAGGCCAGGGAATAAAAGAGAGGACATCACATTTTTTCAGACAAAAAATAAATGGTCCTAACAGGATGCTGGGTAATAAATGAAAGGACACCGCTGCATGGCAGAAAATAAATCACGAACATCACTTGATGGGATACAACCGAAAATGGGACATCAGA
Organism: Potorous gilbertii; assembly: GCA_028658325.1. Classification (NCBI taxonomy): domain Eukaryota; kingdom Metazoa; phylum Chordata; class Mammalia; order Diprotodontia; family Potoroidae; genus Potorous; species Potorous gilbertii. The sequence goes on from CM053775.1 coordinate 48,878,246, forward strand.
TATTGTCAGGTCACAAAATAAGACATGAGAAAGGGGTAGGCAATAAATCAAATTTAATTACATGGTGCCAGTTAATAAATTGAAGGACATCACAGTTTGCCAAACAATAAATAAAAGGACATGAAAAGATGCTAATTAATATGTATAAGGACATCACAATGTGGTAGATATTATATAAAAGATCATCACATGATACTAGACAACAGATAATTAGACAGCAGATTGGGGAAGGTATAAAAAAGATATGAGAGTGAGCTAGGCCATAAGTAAAATGATATTATATGATGCCAGGTAATAAACTAAGGGACATCTCACGTTGACTGATAACAAATGAAGGATGAAACAGTATGCTGGGATAAAATAAAAGAACATCACAGGATATGAGATAATAAACAAAAGACCATCAAATGGTGCTAGAAAATAGGAAATTGGACATCAGTTGATGCCAGATAATAAGAAAAGACGTCAGAATGAGGTGCAAATAAATGAAATGATATTACATGATGCCAGGTAACAACTCAAATGACATCACAGGTGGTCAACTAATAAATACAATGACGTAACAGGATGCTTGAAAAAATAAAAAGACATCACAGGATATTATATAATAGGGAAAATATCATCACTCGACCCTACACAGTAGACAAGTGGATTTCAGATCATTCCGGGTAATAAGAGAAGACATCAGAGTGAGTTAGACCATAAAGAACATGGGATTACATGATGCCGGCTTATAAATTCAAGGACATCAAAGGTGGTCAGGCAATAAAACAAGGACATAACAGGATGTAAGGTAAGAAATAAAAGGACAACACCACTTGGTAGATGACTTATAAAAGACCATCAAATGTTTCTAGACAACAAACATTTGGACATCAGATAATACCAGTTAAGAAAAGATATCACACTGATGGGGAATAAATAAAATGACATTACATGATGCCAGGTAATTAATTAAAAGACACCACAGCTGGCCAGATCATAAACAGAAGGACGTATAGGATGCTTGGTAAAATAAAAGACCATACACAGGATATTAGATAATAAAGAAAAGCTCATCGCATGATGCTAGATAAGAGCTAACTGAACCTCACATGATGGCAGAAAATACACAGACACATCAACGTGAGCTAGTCCATAAAGAAAATGTCATTACGTCAGGCCAGGGAATAAATGAGAGGACATCACATGTTTTCAGACGAAAAATAAACGGTCGTAACCGGCTGCTGGTAATAAATGAAAGGATACCAGTGCTTGGCAGAAAATAAATCAACAACATCACTTGATGTTATATAACAAAAAATGGGACAAAAATTTTGCCAGGTCACAAAATAAGACATGAGAAAGGGGTAGGCAATAAATCAAATGAAATTACATGATGCCAGGTAATAAATTGAAGGACATCACTGTTTGCCAAACAACAAATTAAATGACATGAAAGGATGCTAGTTAATATGTATAAGGAAATCACAGTGTGGTAGATATTATATAAATGATCATCACATGATGCTAGGCAAGAGATAATTAGACATCAGGTGGGGGCAGGTAAAGAAAAGATATCAGATTGAGCTAGGCCATGAATAAAATGGTATTATAATATACCAGGTAATAAATTAAGGGACATCACCTGTTGAGTGACAATAAATGAAAGGACCTAACAGGATGCTGGGTGAAAATAAACGAACATCGCAGGATATTAGATAATAAACAAAAGATCATCACATGATGCTAAAAAATAAGAAATTGCTCATCAGGTAATGCCAGGTAATAAGAAAAGACATCAGACTGAGCTGTAAATAAGGAAAAGGATATTACACGAAGCCAGGTAATAATTCAAAAGACATCACAGGTTGTCAGATAATAAATACAATGACATAACAGGATGCTTGCTAAAAATAAAAGGACATCAGAGGATACTAGATAATAAGGAAATGATCACCACTTGGCCCTAGGCAATAGATAAGTGGAGATCAGATGATGGCAGGTAATAAGAAAAGACATCAGAGTGAGTTAGGCCGTAACTACCATGACATTACATGATGCCAGGTTACAAAATTCAAGGACATCACAGGTGGCCAGGCAATAATACAAGGACATAACAAGATGTAAGGTAAGACATGAAAGGACAACACAATTTGGCAGATGATCAATAAAAGATCATCACATTATTGTAGATAGCCAATAATTGGACATCAGATATAGCCAGTTAACAAAAAGGTATCATAGTGATTGAGAATAAATAAAATGACATTACATGATGCCAGCTAATAAATTAAAAGACAGCACAGGATTCCAGACCATAAATAGAAGGACATAAGAGGACACTTGCTAAAAATTAACGGACATGCACACGATATTAGATATTAAAGAAAAGGTCATCACATGACGTAAGGAAGAGATAATTGAACAACAGATGATGGCAGAAAATACGAAAATGCATCAGTCTGAGATAGGCCATAAAGAAAATGACATTATATACGGCCAGGGAATAAATGAGAAGACATGACACGGTTTCAGACAAAAAAAAAACGGTCGTAACAGGATACTGGGTAATAAATGAAAGGACACCACTGCATGGTAGAAAATAAATCGAAAACATCACTTGATCCTACACAAAACAAAATGCGACATCAGATGTTGCCAGGTCACAAAATAATACATGAGAAAGGGGTGGGCAATAAATCAAATGAAATTGCATGATACCAGGTAATAAATTGAAGGATATCACCATTTGACAAACAATAAATAAAATGACATGAAAGGATGCTGTCAATATGTATAAATTCTTTGCAATGTGGTAGATATTATATAAAAGATCATCACATGATGCTACAAAATAGATAATTTGACATCAGATGGTGGCAGGTAAAAAAACAGATAACAGACTGAGCTAGGCCATAAATAAAATGATATCACATGATGCCAGATAATAAATTAAGGGGCATCCCACTTTGAGTGACAATAAATGAAAGGACCTAACAGGATTCTGGGTTAAAACAAAAGAACTCAGCAGGATATTAGATAATAAACAAAAGATCAGAACATGACGCTAGAAAATAGAAAATTGGACATCAGGTGATGCCAGGTAATAAGAAGAAACATCAGACTGAGCTGCAAATAAGTAAAATGATATTACATGATGCCAGGTAATAATTCAAATGACATCACAGGTTGTCAGTTAATAAATACAATGACATAACAGCATGCCTGATAAAAATAAAAGGACATCACAGCATATTCGATAATAAAGCAAAGGCCATCACTTGACCCTAGACAATAGACAATTGGATTTCTGTTGATGCCAGGTAATAAGAAAGTACATTGGATTGAGTTAGGCCATAAAGTACATGACATTACATGGTGCTGGCATATAAATTCAAAGACATCACAGGTAGCCAGGCAATAATACAAGGACATAACAGGATGTAAGGTTCGAAATGAAAGGACAACACAATTTGGTAAATGAGTAATAAAAGACCATCACATTATTGCAGACAGCAAATAATTGGACATAAGATATAGCCAGTTAACAAAACGGTGTCATACAGATTGAGAATAAATAAAATGACATTACATGATACCAGGTAATAAATTAAAAGACAGTACAGGTTTCCAGACAATAAATAGAAGGACATAACAGCATGCTTGGTAAAAATAAAATTACATGCACAGGATATTAGATAATAAATAAAAGGTCACCACATGATGCTAGATAAGAGATCAATGAACATCAGATGATGGCAGAAATTAGGAAAAGACATCAGACTTATATGGGCCATAAAGAAAATGACATTTCATGAGACCAGGGACTAATGAGAGGGCATCACTTGTTTTCAGACGAAAACTAAACGGTCGTAAAAGGATACTGGGTAATAAATGAAAGTACACCACTGCATGGCAGACAATAAATCGAAAATATCCCTTGATGGTAGACAACAGAAAATGGGACATCAGAGGTTGCCAGGTCATAAAATTAGACACGAGAATAGGGTAGGCAATAAATCAAATGAAATCACATGATGCCAGGTAATAAATTGAAGGACATCACGTTTTACCAAACAATTAATTAAAGGACATGAAAGGGTGCTACTTAATATGTATAAGGAAAACACAATGTGGTACATATTATATTAAATATCAGCACATGATGCTAGTCAATACATAATTTTACATCATATGGGGGTAGGTAAGTAAAGATATCAGACTGAGATCGGTCATTAATAAAATGACATCATATAATGCCAGATAATAAATTAAGGGATATCACACGTTGAGAGACAATAAATGAAAAGACCAAACAAGATGCTGGGCTAAAATAAACAACATCAAAATATATTAGATAATAAAGAATAGTCCATCACATGATGCTACAAAATGGGAAATTGGACATCAGGTGATGCGAAGTAATAAGAAAAGACATCGGATTGAGCTGCAAATTAATAAAAGGTCATTAAATGATGTCAGGTAATAAATTACAATACACCACAGGTGGACAGACCCCAAATAGAAGGACATAAGGAGATGCTTGTTAAAAATTAAAGGACATGCACAGGGTATTAGATAATAAAGAAAAGGACATCACATGATGCTAGATAGGAGATAATTGAACAACAGATGAAGACAGAAAATACAAAAAGACATCAGACTGAGATGGGCCATAAAGAAAATGACATTACATGAGGCCAGGGAAAAAATGAGAGGAAATCACATGTTTTCAGACGAAAAAAAGTCGTTCGTAACAGGATGCTGGGTAATAAATGAAAGTACACGGCTGCATGGCAGGAAATTAATCAAAAATATCCCTTGATGGGATACAACGGAAAATGGGATGTCTGAATCCAGGTCTGAAATGCCAGGTCTGAAAAAAAAGGCATGAGAAAGGGGTAGACAATGAATCAAATGAAATTACATGAAGCCAGTTAATAAATTAAAGGTCATCACAGATTGCCAAACAATAAATAAAAGGACACGAAAGGATGCTAGTTAATATGTATAAGGACATCACAATGTGGTAGACATTATATAAAAGATCATCACATGATGCTACACAATAGATAATTAGACATCGGATGGGGGCAGGTAAACAAAAGATATGAGAGTGAGCTAGGCCATAAATGAAATGATATTATATGATGACAGGTAATAAACTAAGGGACATTACACGTTGTGTGACAACAAATGAAAGGACCTAACAGGGTGCTTGGATAAAATAAAAGAACATCACAGGATATTAGATAATGAAAAAGATCATCACATGATGCTAGAAAATAGGAAATTGGACATCACGTGATGCCAGGTAAAAAGAATACACATCAGACTGAACTGTAGATAAATAAAATGTTATTACATGACGCCAGGTAATAATTCAAAGGACATCACATGTTATCAGATAATAAATACAATGACATAACAGGAGGCTTCATAAAAATAAAAAGACATCACAGGCTATTAGATAATATGGAAAAGATCATCACTGGACCCTAGACAATAGGCAAGTGGATTTCAGAAGATGCCAGGTAATACGAAAAACATCAGAGTGAGTTAGGCGATAAAGAACATGAAATTACATGATGCTGGCTTATAAATTCAAGGACATCACAGGTAGCCAGGCAAAAATACAAGGACATAACAGGATATAATATAAGAAATGAAAGGACAAAACAACTTGCTTGATGATCAATAAAAGATCATCACATTATTGTAGACAGCCAATAATTGGACATCAGATATAGCCAGTTAACAAAAAGGTATCATAGTGATTGAGAATAAATAAAATGACATTACATGATTCCAGGTAATAAATTAAAAGACACCACAGGTGACCAGACCATAAATAGAAGGACGTATAGGATGCTTGGTAAAATAAAAGGCCATGCACAGGCTGTTAGATAATAAAGAAAAGGTCGTCACATGATGCCAGATAAGAGATTATTGAACCTCAGATGATGGCAGAAAATACACAAAAACATCAAAGTGAGCTAGCCCATAAAGAAAATGACATTACATCAGGCCAGGGAATAAATGAGAGGACATCACATGTTTTCAGACGAAAAATAAACGGTCGTAACCGGATGCTGTTTATAATTGAAAGGAAACCACTCCTTGGCAGAAAATAAATCAAAAACTTCACTTGATGGTATAAAACAGAAAATGGGACAACACATGTTGCCAGGTCACAAATAAGACATGAGAAAGGGGTAGGCAACAAAGCAAATGAAATTTCATAATGCCAGGTAATAAATTAAAGGACATCTTTGTTTGCCAAACAATAAATTAAAGGACATGAAAGGATGCTAGTTATTATGCATAAAGACATCACAATGCGGTAGATATCGTATAAAAGATCATCACATGATGCTAGACAATAGATAATTTGAGAGCAGATTAAGGCACGTAAAACAAGATGTCAGACTGAGCTAGGACATAAATGAAGTCATACTATATGGTGTCAGGTAATAAACTAAAGGACATCACATGTTGACTGACAATAATTGAAAGGACCTAACAGCACGTTGGGTTAGAACAGAAAAGCATCACAGGATATTAGATAAGAAAAAAAAGATCATCACATGATGCTAGAAAATAGGAAATTGACCATCAAGTGATGCCAGGTAATAAGAAAAGATATCAGACTGACCTGCAAATAAATAAAATTATATTACACAATGCCAGGTAATAATTCAAATGACATCACAGGTTGTCAGATAACAAATACAATGACATAACAGGATGCTTGATAAAAACAGAAGGACATGACAGGATATTAGATAATAGAGAAAAGATCATGACTTGACCCTAGACAATACACAAGTGGATTGCAGATGATGCCAGGTAATAAGAAAAGACATCAGAATGAGTTAGGCCATGAGGACCGTGACATTACATGATGCTGGCTTATAAATTCAAGGACATCACAGGAGGCCAGGCATTAAATACAAGGAAATTACAAGATGTAAGATAAGAAATGAAAGGCCAAGGCAATTTTGTAGATGACTAAATAATGATCATCACATGATCCTAGACAACAAAGAATTGCACATCAGATAATGCCAGTTCAAAACAGATATCACACTGATCTCGAATAAATAAAATGACTTTACATGATGCCAGGTAATAAATTAAAAGCAGTACAGTTTTCCATACCAGAAATAGAAGGCCATAAGAGGATGCTTCGTAAAAATGAAAGGACATG